>DF365967.1:11211-23032 GCA_000787875.1 Solanum virginianum
ACCAGGTCACTGATTGTTAGAGAAAGCAACTCTGAGCAGCATATTTACATCCTTCATAATCAAATGATTCACCCTAGCGCAACTGGATTGATTGCCACCATATTTGCATCTACATCTATTCTTCTAAATGTTCCATCATACAGGAATAGGAATAGCATGTGAGAGCAACTTATGAGCACTATTCTTGTAGTTTGCATCCCACCACCTCATTATATCATAATGAAGAAGTAAACTGGAACATTCAATACCACAAAGACTAGCAAAAACACTTCCAGACAATACTAGCAAAATGACCATTCCTGGTATATGATAGCAGTAACAATCATATGGATTATGCCAAAACCTAAAATCTTCTCATTTATGGTAATTTCCCTCTTAGTGCCCACCAGGGAAAAAAGTACTTTAAGGAAATATGTTTACGCCAAGTAAGTTTGTTAATCCTAGTGCGAGCATTTTGCTCTCGAATCATATTCCATGCACTTGAGATGGTCCAAATACCATCAACATTCATCATCCACATGGCCTTATATATAAGACCTCATTGTATGTTCCATTGAGTAGCTAAAATGGATGGAATAAACTGATCAGGAGCAAGAGCATTGATCAGATCACAAATAAGTAAAGGGATCACTTTTTTGAACAACTGCAGTCACATTCTTCACCCTAGAAGTAGTACTTCTAAGAGCTTTAGATGATATCATAAAGAAACTTTTGGATTTGCACAGAACTCCATCCTTCTCTAGCATAAAAAGGCCATATTCGGATTATTACTCTTACTTACCGCAGGACTTGCTCCTTCGGGTAGCTGGTGTCTTTCTTGGAGGCACCTCTAAAACCAAAATAATTTTGTCAGAAAAGGGGTCAACCTGCTAACACCACTCTAACACACGATCTAAGATAAGAAAAAGAGTAACATCCTAAATGTCCTGTAGCCTCCTGTTTATAGATGTGGTACACGACACACCGATAAACAAGACACTACTAGACACGATCTATGGATACTTCAAGGATGAACTACTCTGATACCACTTCTGTCATGACCCAACCCTATAGGCCGTGACTTGTGCACGCATTGGGCACCCAGACTTAAATACAAAGCCAAACAGCAGATACATATCTTATTCCTTTGTTTATATACTAACCCAAAAACCTTGCACGCAGAAAAATCCAGATAGAATATCAAATAAATACATATGCGGGCTGACAAGGTCACCGCTGCGGTTAAAATCGCCCAACATACATAACTTATGTGTATAGTCGTACAAACTATCATAGCCTATACACACAGGCGTCCACAGACCTCTAACCAGACAAACAGAATCATAAGATGGGATAGGGCCCCCGTCATACCCAGAACTAACGTACAAAAATGCAATAGACTAAAATATACATATATATATATATACTAGGATGGGCCTCGGAGTAAAGGAGCACTTCAAACCGCGGACGAAGGTCCTAAGCTAATGGGTCAGTACCTGCAGGCATGAAATGCAGCCCTTGAAGAAAGAGGGAGTAAGAACAATGTACGTACTGAATATGTAAAGCGAGATGTATAAAGTATAAATATGAGTAATAATCCAAACAGAGGTATAGAAGTCAAACTCATATACAAATATCAAAATATTTCTTTTTTTTTCTCTCTTTTTTTTTTAAAAAAAATATCAAACTGATGTATAAGGTACAGGAACGATGGCGACCTCCAAACTTGCGCCATACCACAGCATCACACCACAAAGTTCAAATCTCTGACATCTCCATCACAAATCACAAACGGGCATAATACCAAACATATCAAAAGGCCCAATTACAGATAAGACCAGTCTAAGTGGAGCCCAACCCTTGGCCGAAGCCGACCCACCGAACACAGCATAACACCAGAATATATATATATATCATTATGCGCAGACAACAATCGGCCTGGGAATTGGTGAAGAATATCCTACTAGGCATGAGCAAAGTCGTGGGAATCATATGCATAAAAATCATTATTATAAGTCCAAAAATCAGCAAAATATTTATTTTCGAAAATAAAATATCATTTATTCCAAATCCTTTTAAAATTTACCAAGATTTGCCAAAAGGGTGTCACGGGTCCCACGGCCGATGGAAACCCGGACTGGCCCAACTTAAAAATGAACATACTTATCCTAGACCCTACAAACACCTATGAGAAATTACAAAGTAGTTTTCGAAACAATGCGAGCGTTTTATCAGAAGTTACGGACCTTTGAAGTTTAAAAATCAAATAAGAATAAATTCCTTCAAAATTTACCAAATTTTTCATAATCTTGCAATTTACAAACTTTAAGAACATAAGAGCCAATCTTATAACAAAATTATCATAAGAGTGTCAATGAATAGTTACAGACTGAACACAGGCTCAAATTGCGGGAATAGAGTTCGAACCACAACCTATACTTTTCTAAGTCATGCCAAAAAGAATAAGATAGCTCTACATACCTCAATCCCTTCTCCAAACTAATCCTAATGCAAATCCGATCCAACTTACACTTCTGAATGTCCAATGTCTACAACAAATCACAATAACGCCAACGATTAGCCAAAGGCCTTTTTGGGCCTTAATTCCAAAATTTTCTCCTAATTTTATAAAAAATTTGGTAGTATTTCCCCTAGAAAATAGGCTGCCCCGAGAATCAACTCATCTCAAATTAATCAACAACAACAACAACAACAACAACAACAACCCCAAAACATCAACAAGCCTTTCTAATGCCATTACAACCTCAAATATGCCAAATAATATCATTGTATCATAACTAACAAAATAGGGCAGCATACTTCTATATACATACATGTGATGGTCAAGCGTTCTCTTTCCTTCCAAGAATCATATAATACCAACTAAACGTCAAATGCCTACTTCCAATGCAACATAACATTTAACGACATACATAGACCCAAATTCGACCATCCTTCAAATATTCATATAAATAAGTTTCCAAAACATCCTTTACCCTATAAGGATCATATTCAAGCTAATTCAACATAAATACATGATTTCAAAGCAATATAACACTTTAATCCACATACTTAAATTTGGCCCTTAACCTCAACATACCAAACTCACTTTATCATGCTATCTTCTGAAATTCTCCTCCAATTAAACATCCTACAACATACATAGAACCTTAATCATCCATAAAACAAGGCTAAAAATCAACTTACCTCTTCAACCGTTGAAATGGGCTAGAATCACCAAAGTCGACAAGGAAGCGTTTTCTTGGCCAACCAACACCTCGACGCTACTTAGGGGACTCAATATGTAAGGCTTGTAGTGTCAAAATAATTTTTGAATCAAAAAATGTGAATTATTATTGCTTACTGTAGCAACCCGAGAGCTATATGGAGTTGTGTTCTTGTTCTTAAATTTTTTTTGGTTCTAAGAGTAATGTAAGAAGAAGATAAGGGATCCTAATACATGTATAAATAAAGTCTTGACCCTACTTGGACACTTGCTCCTATTAGAACATAACAATTTTCAAAGTGGGACAACCCTATTTCCTTCAAGGACTACAACTTGTAAAACTTTCACTTTGGTCCCAAATTTTTCCAAAATAAACAAATTAAGGACATGCAAAGATCCAATTAAGGACACACGGGTCCTAACAGGTGTTCATGATGAAGTGTTTGTGTTCGTGATTATAAAGTATTTTCTGTAAGAATTTCCAACAAAATTCACATATAGTAATTTTTTGATTCATTTATAGCTCCTCAAATGTATCATCACTTGTCAAGTAGACACCTTTACAAACCAAATTAATGGTCCATAACATAATAAATGTAAAAAATATTCAAAACATAAATCCTAATTACTGTGATCAACATATGGTAACGGAAAACATAGCGATATACTACTAGAACAACATACTCCTTTTCCTATTCATTCTCTTTAATTTTTCAAAACAATTTAACCAAAGACGTGGTTTGATTAAAGATGTGTGAAGATCCAAGAGGATTGTAAGCAAATTTCAAGGTTTATGCATATTTCTGGACAATCACATTTTAGATTCTAGGAGAATGATAGATGATTAACTTACGTCGATAGACAATTCATGAGCACTTCTATATTCTATAGTTGAAGGTCCAGAAGAAACACGCTCCCCCTATTCTCGATCTCATTCTCTGTAGTTGCTCAAGGAGTAGTAGTTTCTTCGAGGTACATATCACCATTGAGAATAAAGTCCTCTCGACTAGGAATCAATGAGTTTATGTTTTTTTCTTCTCTTGTACAATAATAAATTAAAGTTATAGCATATCAAAAAATGATTTTGATTGTTCCTTTAACAAAAGATAATGCTTTCTATTTTGGATTTTGAAATTTCACTTGTAATTACTAAATTGAACTTAGTTCCCCTCTTTGCATCAACTAAATATTCTCTGCCATAGAAAAATAAGTAATTAGAATACAAAACATTTATATTACAGATTTTTTCATATTAGGAATCTTGTGCCTTTATGGATTCTTTTATATTAGGGATTCTCTATATGTCCCATTATCTTTATATCGACTTGAAAAGAAACTTGACAAGTACTGATACTTTCTTGCTCCTATTAAAATTTCACATTAATATTTTTGGATAATAGTACTATAAGAATGCAAAATTAAAGAGCTAATCAGTTTATTTTTTTGTATGAAGCAAGTTGGCAGTGGAACTGAAATATCAACAGGAATATGTTATTTGAGTTCACCATGCACATTAGTTAGTTCAGTGTTGTTTGGTTGTCCAATATTTGCAAAATCTTGCTCAAGTGGATATTGAGAAGAGATATTTTGGAAGCTCTCAGTTAGGTCTTCAACAGAAAAACAACTTCTACTATAAATTATCTTAAATTTTAAGAAAATATATGCCAATATAGTTGAACATTATTTGGATCACCAACATTGTACTTTGACACACCCTCAGATCATCCATATTCAAATTCTGATGCAAATCATCTTCAAAGTCCACAGAATTGCTCAACACTTCAACTTTTAGAAGAATTGGAAAGTAATTAATCAAATAGATATTTGGGGCTAGCTATCACTTACAAGAAAGAGTTGTGAAGTTCAGTTTATAAACATATCTATGGATCACAATAGTCTTGATAATTGTTCAAATTCTAGAAGAATTCCTTGTGAATGAATTGATGGATTAAATATATTTTTGAATATCTCATTAGTGTTGGTTTCTGTTAGTGATCATAGAAAATGAAGAACAAATATGATCCACCTATCTCTAAAATGAGAGGAGTATATAAAGAGGAGGAGCAAATATAACTCCAGATCCATGTAATTGGCCTCTATTTTCTTGTCTCATCCTATTGATATATCAGACAAAGATTCCATAGCATTAGTAATTTCCTGCAACAGCAAGATAAAGGGATTAGAGGTGAGTCCCCAAATCTCAAAGATACAAGTATAGTAAATATGAGGGCTTGAGGTGGGTACTCGAGTCAAAGAACTAGAGGTGAGTACCAGGTTCACATAAGGCTTAGTGGATCCACTTAGTCATTAGGAGGTTTACCTTGGCAAGTAACTTTCCCCTTTCTTCCGGGGTAGGGGTAATATTGGGATTCCAAGTTGTAGCTTGCTTGGTCTTATCTTATGTCGGTTGAGGTTTCTTCTCAAACTTATATATTATGTTCTATGTAAGATAGATGATTTGCAAAGCATGATTTACTTAAGCATTGATCATGCATATCATATTGTTATTATTCTATCTATTGCTTATACTTATATATTTTGACTATGTTGCCTATCTCTTGTTGCATTGCATCCTACATACAAATCCTAATTACTGTGATCAACATATGGTAACGGAAAACATAGCGATATACTACTAGAACAACATACTCCTTTTCCTATTCATTCTCTTTAATTTTTCAAAACAATTGATACCTACATAATGTTACCATATAGGAATTGGAGATCCTATTGGTTTTTCTTGTGGCTAGACGGATTATTCAAGATTAGCCTTTGCTGAGTCCTCCATTCAGGGGATAATGACTATTCTCTTATTTTGTGTATTAAAATTCTCTTTATTTTATCATACACTTCTAACTATGAGGTTGAGCCCAGTTGCTGGGGTTGGCCCCCACTCTTATCTATATAGTAGAGGTGTTATTTGACATGTGGTGTAATCATGTTGAGCCTTGACTCTGTTACTTGTTATGGTATCAAAGATGTCCCTTAGCCCTTTTTCCCATTTTAAATATCTTCTCTTATTGTCATTTTTATGTGCTTCTGCGACCAAGGATATGTAATGATATGCAAAGAGGCTTGTTTAGGGTTTTATCGGGTTCCCCATTCGCCGGTCACGACTAGGCCCTAGGCAGAGGTCATGAAAAAAATGGTATCAGAGCACTAGATTGATAGATCCTCAGAGTCCAGCACACTACGTTGATTTGAATCTGATTCATAGTTATGTTGTGTACTACAACTATGAGTACAAGGCTATGGAACTTTTTTGAATGGTTTCCCTTCTTCATGTTCTAAGTCGTACTACAGAGATGGAGTGAGTTTTTCCCTTAATGATTATTCTTTGCTATGCTAGATCATTCCTACCATAAAAGGAAGAAGATCCTAATCTACTGAGGATCAATCAGCTTATGATAGATTCCAGGATGCTCTCACCATGCTTGAATAAGTTGTGCCTAATCGAGCCAGCCAAGGGGTCCAAGCCCCTCATGTTCCTACTCTGGCATCTTAAGTTAGGGACTTTATGAGGATGAACCCGCCGATCTTTTATAAGTCAAGGGTGGATGTAGATCCACAAGAGCTCATTGATGAGGTCGATAAGATTTTAAATATCATGGGTGTTGTGCCAAATGAAAAGGCTGAGTTGGCAACATACCACCACAAATGGGTAGTCCAAATATGGTATGATCGATGGAAGAGGGAGATAGGGTTTGCCAATGGGGTTTTATAAGAGGAGTACAAAGTGGCCATTCTTAATCGAGTATTCCCACTTGAGCTTAGGGAAGCTAAATTTGTAGAGTTCATGAACTTGAAACAAGGTGATATAAGTGTGAGGGAGTATGTCCTCAAGTTCACCCAACTTTTGAAGTATGCTCCTCAATTAATGTTCGATGCAAGGACTAGGATGAATAAATTTGTGATGGGTGTCTCCGACTTAGTGAGTGAGGAATATCGATCCACCTTATTAATTAATGACATGGACTTGTCCCATTTGGTGATATATGCCGACCAATTGGAAGGGGGAAAATTGAGAAAGAGAAGAAGTAAAGGGTCCAAGAGGGCTCAATTTGAGGGTAGCTTCCAAGATCATGAGTCCAACCATGCTCCAAATGAGAGAGTTGTCAAGCGTAGAGTGGGCAGCCCCAAGAATTTAGGTGAAGGTGTTGGTGGACAAGCTCCTCCTATGTGCAACAAGTGTAGAAAGTGCCACCCGGGAGATTGCTTAGCCTGATCAAGTGCATGTTTTGGATGTCATGGAATAGATCATAAGATGGGACATTATCCGTGGGTCCCCAAGAACCATAAGGATAGTCATCGGCGTTCTTAACCATGCCTCTCTAAGAGTCACTAGGCTTGGTATGGTACTTTGAAGGCAATTTGAAGGTTTTGATTTTGATGGATCCGAGTATCATTATTTCTTTCATTATTCTTTTGGTTGCTAGTGGACTTTTTGTTTGTCCTGAGTTATGATGTGAACCTTTGGTATCTATCTCTTGGTTAAGTATATGGTTGCTAGAAAGTCTATAAGTATTGATCCGTGTTCATATTGCATTAGGTTTTGCCTTGCGGCTTATTGGAGTTGGCATAGTGGATTTTGATATCATACTAGGGATGGAATCGTTGCTTGCAAAGCATGTTTCTAATGAGTGTAGAACTTGTAAGGTTGTAACATGATGGTTGAGGATGGTTGATCTATTTGGAAAACTACAATGGGTTAGTCGCTTCACTAAGGTTGATCTTTGGTTTGAGCTTTGTCCCCAAGAAAGCATTATTAGTATTGGTGGAGTTGTTTGGTTGATTTATGCATTAGCTATGTTTGTGGGTCCCTCGAAGTGAGCATTATTAGTATTAGTGGAGTTGTTTGGTTGATTTATGCATTGGCTATCTCTGTGGTGGTCTCTAGTGATGAGTTATTGATTTTGTGAATCATTTAGGGATAGTGTTGTAAGTCTTGGAGGAGAAAAGGTTGTTTGCTAAATATAATAGGTGTTCATTGTGGATAGCAAGAAGATGGTTAGAATTCTTTAAGGATTATGAATGAGTATGCATTATTTTTCCTCAGTAAAGTTAATATTGTGGTCGGTGCTCCAGGTAGCCTAGCATATGTTGTTGATGGTGGCAAAGAGGATACTATTGAGGTCCATCGGTTGGTTAGGTTGGAATTTAGGTTGAGGGAAGTTGAGCATGGTGGTGTAGCATTCTTGATGGTTCTAAATCTTCTTTGATTAAGAGGTCTAGATTAGGCAAGGCCTTGATTTCGCCTTATTAGAGTTGGATGTTTTGGGCGTGAAGATGATAGAGTGAAGGTTGTCTCCCAAGGGGAGATGGTAGTTCATAGCAACAAGTGGATAGGTGTGGTTAAGGTTGACAATGAGTTATGGTTATGAGTCATTTTAAAGTGTAGAGGAAGTTAGTAAGGTCGCATTTGAATGGGATATATTGGTGACTCTAGTACTATAGCACTCGTTGAGATTATGGGTGATGTGGAGGATAAGTTGGCTTAGGAGAGGGTCCTAGTGGAGGTGTTGGATAGATGAGTAGAGAAATTGATCGATATTGATGTAGTGATCGTCAAGGCCCTTTTGGGTGAGGGGGAGTCGTCTATTAGTAAGTATCTCTCGGGGAGTCGGTGTGGGCATGGAGAAGAAATATTCATATTTTCTTCATTCTATTCAAGCTTATGATGACATGTCAAGTCCTTTCTATGATTACAAGTCTTATGTTTCAGCCTCTATGTCATTCATATGCATTCATGTTTAAGTTGCTACTTCCTGTTCATTGATGATTACAAGTCTTATGTTTCAGCCTCTATGTCATTCATATGCATTCATGTTTAAGTTGACAAACCTATGATGATTTTACATTTATGTTGAGGTTTTAAAAAATGGTGTTTTAAATGTAATTTTGCATCCATGATAGGGATGATTTGTTTATGATCACTCTTGTCTTGTATGTCACTTTTACATTCGGGGACAAATATTCCCAAGGGGGAGATATTTAAACAACCCCAAACAATGCTCGAAAATGTGCCTTGGAATTCCTGGAATTTTAAATTCCATATATTTAAAAATTCGTTCATTATTTCAAAAATTCAACTTCATATTCTTGTTCAACGGTCATATTTAGGGAGTAAAAAGTCTAACCCCAATTGTAGAGCAACCATGGCAAAAGTCAAAAATTGCAAAAATACAATTTCCAGTAAAGTTTATGTGACACTGGCATGATACGCCAGTGTGTATTTTTGAGCATTTTTCTATTTTCGGGTCCAAGGCTTAGGTCTTGGGCCCAAGGTCCCACGCATGAAAATAGCTATACTTAGACTTATTTCACCCTCATATCATCCTAAACATTCCCCAATACTCACTAAAACAGATTGTTTAGCATGTTTTAAGCTCTAAATCATAGATCTAATGCTGGGTTTGAGGAATAGTCTTGAGGTATTTTTCTTGAGAGTGTTACACAGTGTTGATTAATGGTTTTACATGGGTTTTACTTGCATGCTTTCACTCTTGAATTGCATGGTTTTACACTAGCACTACACACCCACCAAGTGTTTGATAAAATGTTCGGTTATGATTTATTGAGGAATCGGAGGTCCAATGCATGTCTTATGAGTTGAATGACTTCATGATGATTTTATGATATGTCAAATTCTTGGAAATGTTGATGATGATGTCGGGTTAGATCAAGTCTCTTTTTCAAAGATTGTAGCTCTTGTGAGTCTTTGATGTTGATGCTAATTCAATGGTGATGTTGATGATGGCCCATTTTTATGTATGATGTTTAGGCTCCCCATTTGAGGTCAATGATGTTGAAAGCTACTCGTGCCATGTCGCTATTATTTTTTCAAGTTACTAAAGTATGATTATCTTCTATATTCCATGGGATTAAACTTAGCACCGAGTGGACTAGAGGTAAGTCCCCAAGTCCTAGAACTACATACCACCATAGGTGAAGGGATTAGAGGTGAGTCCCCAAATCTCTATGAGGTTAGTATCCTAAATATGAGGGCTGGAGGCGAGTACCTAAGTCCAAGAACTAGAGGCGAGTACCTGGTTCACATAAGGCTTAGTGGATCCACTTAGTCATAGGAAGTTTACCATGGCAAGTAACTTCCCCCTTTCTTCCGAGCAGGGGTAACATCAGGATTCCAAGTTGTAGCTTTCTTGGTCTTATCTTATGTTGGTTAAGGTTTCTTCCCACACTTATATATTAGTTCAGTGTAACATGGATGATTTATAAAGCATGATTTTACTTAAGCATTGATCATACATGCCATATAGTTATTATTCTATCTATTGCTTATACTTATGCATTTTGACTTTGTTCCTATCTTTTATTGGATTGCATACTATATACATAGTACATTCAAATATACTAATGTATACTCTATGCCAACATGATGTTACCATGTAGGAACTGGAGAACCTATTGATTCTTCTTGTGGGTAGATGGATTATTCTAGATTAGCCTTTGCTGAGTCCTCCATTCCAGGGACAATGACTATTCTCTTATTCTCTGTATTAAGATTCTCTTTAGTTTATCATATACTTATGACGATGAGGATGAATCCAGTTGCTTGTCTTGGCCCCCACTCTTCTCTATGTAGTGGAGGTGTTGTTGGACATGCGGTGTAATCATGTTGAGCCTTGACTCTCTTGCTTATTATTGTATGCTCGGCCCCACTCTTCTCTATGTAGTGGAGGTGTTGTTGGACATGCGGTGTAATCATGTTGAGCCTTGACTCTCTTGCTTATTATTGTTATAGTATCAAAGATATCCCTTAGCCCTTTGTTCCCTTTTAAATATCTTATCATATTGTCATTTTTATGTGCTTCCGTAACCAAGGATGTGTAATAATATGCAAAGAAGCTTGTTTGGGGTTCCTTTGAGTTCCCCATTTGCTAATCACAACTAGGCCCTAAGCATGGGTCGTGACACCAATCACATTCCAAATCTAAGGATTTCATTCAAGCTTCAATGTCTCATTAAAATTTTCGTCAAAGAAATCTCAAAAGTTGAGGTATGTGGGTTTCTACCATTGAGTCTGTTAGAACCCATACTTTTGTGCATTGAATCAATTACGGAGAATTGGGACCTAAGGGTTAATTCTAGAAAAATTTGGGGACAATGTGATAATATTGTAAGAAGGAGTATATGTTTAAGACTATATGTGTACACATGTATAATATGTATTCAACATATAAATGTAAATTTTGGACAAGTGTTTGTTTGTAAAACCAAGTCTTGAACAAGTGTATTTATTAAGGGGGAAATTTTGTCAAATAATTATTGAGTCATGTGTGTGGGCGGGACCAAGAGGTCCCAAAACCTTATCATATATACATATATGTGTATATGTATTATTGTATAAGATCAAAGCCTCCTATACTTAGAAAAAAACTTGAGCAAAAACTCCTCAAACAGGAAAACCCCTCTCGGGTGTGAACAGTAAGAAGAGCAAATTTGTGCTTTTTCGATCTTTCAATTATTTTGACGCTTCAAGACTAGTATATCAAGTCCCCCAAGTATCATGAAAGCGTTGGTTTGTCGAGGAAACACCTAGAAACTCAAAATTCATGATTTGAACTTCTTGAAGGGTTATTAAGGTATGTTGAATGC
>DF365966.1:0-18660 GCA_000787875.1 Solanum virginianum
GGCAAATGGTGAAAGATAACTATGATTCTAAATCCCCAGAGAAAGGAAAAATAAAAGAGGACCTAATATTGAAAATAAAGTAAAGATTAACACTGCATATGATGCTAAAGTAATAGTGAGTGGGACTTACGTAACATAGCAACAAGGTCTGTTGAAGAGACCTGCTTCTTGATGTGTTGTTTTATGGCTTCAAAGTGCCTAAAGTTTTAGAAAGGGTTGCTCTGTTATACTGATCAGATGCAGAAAACTAATGCACAAATGATATCCAAAAAGCTAGATCAACTCCAGCTGTGAAGGGAGGAGAGATCAAAATGAAGTGCACATACTTTGTAGCCAACTCTTTTACAAGTCTAAAGAGCTGTTGTTCGGAATCGCTTTGAAATCAGTTTTGACATGCTTCGTAGGAATTTGTACAATATAGATTAAGTATGTTCCTCCTAAGTCGGGCTAGTCCGAGTTTTCATTGGTCATGGGACCTGCGATACCCTTTTATGCAAATTTTGGTAATTTTGAAATAGTTTGGGAATAAATATTGTTTGATTCCAAATATGAATATTTTACTTAGGTTTTGGATTTGTGGTGATGATTTTGTGCATATGACCTACTCCAGAGTTTGGCTATTTGACGGTGGGTTCGGGGACGGTGGTATGTAACACCCGGCTCACTTATTTGTTATGTGGTTTTTGATGCTATGTTACGCTAGGTGAGTATGGGGACAGTGATACGTAACGCCCAACTCACACTGGCTGCTTCTGTATTACGATAGGTGTGTACGGGGACGGCGATATGTAATGCCCGACTCACCTATGCTGAGCGCTGGAGACAGGGACGGCGATACGTAATGCCTGTCTCAGTTACGCTATTTCTATATGATGATATGTGATGCAGGGATGGCGATACGTAATGCCTGGCTCACTTACCCTATGGTTGATATGTTAAGAAAGTAAATGTTTGTGACTTGAATTTGAATCTTGGAAGTAGACATTTTGATATTTTGTGGATATATACTGCTCTTTGTACTTTTGTTTTAGTTATCCCTCAGTTTCATATATTGGGAAGGAGGTATGTAATAATTTGGATATGCACTTACCGTTGTACTTTGGCCTTGTTGGCTATACACTTTATGTTCTGGTAAGTAAGTACTTTAATATATTTTGGGTATCCATTTAACTATTGTACTTTTATTTTAATGGTTGTCCTGATATATATATATACACACACTCTGTACTTTCTGCTTTACATATTCGGTATGTATTTTGTACTAACCCCCTCTTTTCGGGGGCTGCGATTCATGCCCGCAGGTACAACCATGCCAGTGAGAGACTCTCTAGCTTAGGATCCCTGACTGCAGAGTGAAGTGCTCCTTCTGCTCGGAGCAAACACTTAGTATATGTATACCCTTAGTTCTTTATTTTGTATTTATGCATATTCGAGGGTATGACGGGGCCCTGTCCCATCCTATGATTCAGTCTGTTGGTATAGAGATCTTTGGATGCATGTGGGTATGGGATATGGCAGATTGTATGACTATATGTGTATATTATATGGGAGGTTTAACCACAGCGGTGGCCTTATCGGCCCGCCTGTATATACATATATGTATTATATGCTGGAACTTTTCTGTATTGCAGGGTTTGGTTAGTTTATAAAACAAAGGAAACTCTGCTGAAATTTCTGTAAATAAGTTATCTGTTGGAAGTAATCTGGGTTGCGTTTATGCCTAGTTTTGTATTGCATCTGAGTGTCCAATTCGGGCACAAGTCACGGCCTATGGGTTGGGTCGTGATAGATATGTAAATATAACTATCAGGGTTCATTAAAACCCTAGTAAATACAGATTGTCTAATTCGGGCACAAGTCATGGCCCATGGGGTTGGATCGTGACATTTAGCAATGTCCCTCTTCATGCCTCCCCACCAATACACATCCCTCAAGTCTCTATACATTTTGGTAGAACCAAGGTAGATAGAGTAAGAAGAATTATGGGCCTCATCAAGAATTCTCTCCCTTAAATCATCAACACATGGCATACACAACCTACCTTGGTACATAAGGGCACCATCTCCCCCTTGGGAGAAAATCTCTGCTTTGCCCTCTTTCACGAAGGCCTTCAATTCAAGCAAGGAGGAGTTAAGATCTTATTCGGCTATCACCTTATCAACCAAGGAAGACTTGGACCCTTCAATAACCACAATACCATCATAACCAACCTCTTCCAACCTCACCCCTAATCTAGCCAATCTATGCACCTCCCTAGCCATCTCCCTATCACCACCATCCACATGAGCCAGGCTACCCATAAACACCCGACTCAAAGCACCCACCACAACATTTGCCTTACCGGGATGGTAATGCACACTCATGTCATAGTCCTTAAGAAGTTCGGACACCTGACTCAAAGCATTCGCCACAACATTTGCCTTACCCGGATGGTAATGCACACTTATGTCATAGTCCTTAAGGAGTTCTAGCCACCATTTTTGCCTCAAGTTGAGATCTTTTTTAGGGAATACATATTGAAGGCTCTTATGATCGGTGAAGACATCAACATGTACCCCATATAAATGATGATGCCAAATCTTTAATGTAAACAACATGATGGCTAATTCAAGAACATGGGTAAGGTAGTTCTTTTCATGCACTTTGAGTTGCCTAGAAGCATAGGCTATGACCTTACCATTTTACAGTAGCACACAACCCAAACCAATTCTAGATGCATCATAATATACCACAAAACCCTCAAGCCCATCCGTTATTAACAATATAGGAGCGAACACAAGTCTATCTTTCAATGTTTGGAAACTTTTCTCACATTCATCATCCATTCAAACTTAACCCTCTTTTGAGTCAATTTTGTCATAGGGGAAGCAATAAATGCAACCTCCTTCAAGCAAAATTCACACTGTCATATTTAGCATACAATCTCTCCTCCCTCAATCTTTGCAACACAATCCTCAAATGACCTATATGCTCTTCTTTATTATGTGAATAGATCAAAATATCATCAATGAAGACCACGACAAAGGAATAAAGGTAGGGTTTGAAGACTCTATTCATTAGGTCCATGAAGATGGCCAGTGCATTAGTCAACCCAAAGGACATCACTACAAATTGATAGTGCCCATATCTATTTTGGAAGGCCATCTTGGGAGTATCACAGTCCCTCACCCTTACTTGATAGTACTTGGACCGAAGATCAATCTTAGAGAAAAAGCTAGCCCCTTGTAATTGGTCAAACAAGTCATCAATTCTAGGAAGAGGATACCTATTCTTTATAGTGACCATATTGAGTTGTCAGTAATCAATGCACATTCTAAGTGATCCATCTTTCTTCTTTACAAACAATACTGGGTACCCTAACATGATTGACTAGGTCTAATAAATCCCTTTTCTAACAAATCTTTCAATTGTTCCTTTAACTCCTTCAACTCTACCGGGGCCATATGGCAAGGGGTAATGGAGATAGGTTGAGTGTCGGGATGGAGATCTATACCAAAATCTATCTATCTTTCTTTCGGGAGGGACACTGGGAAGGTCATTTGGGAAGACATCAAGAAACTCATTTACAACAGGGACTCGCCTGTATATACATATATGTATTTCGAGAAAGACCCAGGAAAGTCATTTGGGAAGACATCAACAAACTCATTCACTATAGGGACTGACTCAATGGAAGGGACTTTAGACTCCACATCCTTGACCCTCACAAGATGATACAAACACCCCTTAGAAAACAAATTATGGCCTTTAATGCATGAAATGAATCTACCCTTGACCAGTGCATCTTAACTTTCCCACTCAAGGACGGGTTCATTAGGAAATTGAAACCTGACCCTATGAGTTCTACAATTAATAGACGCATAGTAGGCATGCAACCAATCCATCCTAAGTGTGACATCAAAATCCACATTATCTAATTCAACAAGATCACTAGACAACAATTTATGCAAAATGTAAATAGGACAACTCCTATAAACTTTCCTAGCAACAATAGAGGCACCAATAGGAGTAGACACTTTATATGACTCATGCAACAACTCTGGGGCAGCATGAAGCTTTTTAGCAACAAGAGGGACAACAAAGGAATGAGTGGCACCTGAATCAATCAAAGCATATAAATCAAGATCAAAGATTTTCAACATACCGATAACAATGTCGGGGACCTCAGCAACCCCTTGCCTCCCATATAGAGCATAAAATTAGTCGTGCCTTCGGGCACCACCTTGAGGACCACCTCTACCCAAAGGGACCGTATTTGCACCCCAGCCCTTATCACAGATTCTTAGAAATCTACTTTTTTGTGACCAAGCTCCCCACATTCGAAACATGCATTAGAACCCTTCAAACATGGACCCCCATGCTTCTTCCCACATCTAGGACACATATCATTAGGAGCTACTACACCCACACCTTGAGGTCTAGGGAAGTCATTGACAACTTCACTATTAGTAGCATGAGGAGGTCCTTAGCTTTGATGAAATCTAGCACCCTTTTGGAACCTACCCTCAAACCCGGCCCTCTTACCCCTCTTTTTCCTTATCTTTTCTTCCTCCATTTGCTCAGCATAGGTCATCAATTGAGACTAGTCCATGTCACCAATAAATATGGTGGACCGACATTCTTCACTTACCAAGTCAGAGACCCTCAAAACAAACTTATTAATCCTCAACCTAGGATCGACCACCAAATAAGAAGCATACTTAGAAATTTGATTAAATTTAAGGGTGTACTCCCTCACACTCAAGGCACCTTTCTTCAAGTTCATAAACTCTACCAATTTTGCCTCCATAAGTTCAAAAGGGAAAAACCGATTAAGGAAGGCCAATTTGAACTCTTCCCAAAGAACCACATTACCAACCCCCTTCTCACCCTTCCATTGCTCATACCAAATTTGGGTTACCTTTTTGAGTTAGTATGATGCCAACTTTGCCTTTTCGCACATTACCAACCCCCTTCTCACCCTTCCATTGCTCATACCAAATTTGGGTTACCTTTTTGAGTTAGTATGATGCCAACTTTGCCTTTTCGTTTGGCCCAACACCCATGATATTCAAGATTTCGTAGACCTCATCAATGAACTCTTGTGGGTCTTCATCCACCTTTAACCCATGGAAAACCAGAAGATTCATCCTCATAAAGTCTCTTACCCTAGCTCCAAGGTAGTAGCATGAGGGTCTTGGGCCCCTTGTTGGACTTGGTTGACCACAACTTGGGCAAACATAGTGAGAGCATCTCGGAGTTCACCATTGGTAGGTTGCTCCTCGAGAGTTTGGACCTTTTTTCCTCATGTGATAGGCATAATATAGCATATAAAAGAATAATCATTAGCAGGGAAAACTCACCACAATTCTATAGCATAACTTAGAACATGAAGAAGGGAAACATTTCCTAAAATGCCTCATAGCCTCCTATTCATAGTCATGGCACACTTCACAACCATGAATAGGACTCTAATCGATATAGTGTGTTGGAATCCAAGGATCTATCAACCTCGGACTCTGATACCAAGTTTTTCATTACCCAAGCCTCGAGCCTAGACGTGACATGGCGAATGGGGAATCCAAGAAAACCCCAACCAAGCCTCTTAACTTATCATTGCACATCATTGTTCATAGAAGCATATAAAATACATAAAACAAGAATAAAAGAGCGAAGGGGCTAAGGGATAACTCACCTAAAACATTAACATCAAGATAAGGAGTCATAACTCATATCAAAATTACACATCTTGTCTAACATACACCTATAAATACATAGATAGAGCGGGGGCCAAGACAAAGTAACTGGCCTCACCCTCATAGTCAAATAGGACATAAGACAGTGTCTCAATACATAGATAAGAGTAAAACATAAACCAAGGTACCCAAAATGGAGGACCCACTAACAAGCTTGGAATAGCACTGTCTAACCATGTGGAGGAGGATCAATTTGGGCACTGGTTCCTACATGGTGATATCATGTAGGCAAGAGTATGTGTTAGTACATTTGAATATACTAAGTATGTGAGATGCAATGCAATAAGAGATAATCATCATAATCCAAAATGCATAACGATAGACAATAGGTATAACATAGAAATATGACATGTATGATCAATGCATAGGTCAAACATGCTTAAGTAACTTATGCTCATATAGGATATCATATGTAAAGATGAGACCAAGCAAGCTATCCAAACTTGTGTTGGGCTAAGATGGTGATAGTCACACCCTATCACCCTAGGTAGTGAGGTACACACCCCTCACATGGTTAATGATATTCATACCTATCATCCGGGTGGTGAAGTACGAATCCCTCAAATGGTTGGTGAGTATTAACCCCCACCTCTATTACCAAGGTACTAACCCCTCGATAGGTTACCTGGGCTCTTATCCCCCCGGATTAGGCATTGTCTAATGCATCACTTTATATAGGATTTATCATATGCTTTAGTACAACACTTGATATAGGAATAATCATATAAATAAGCTCATTTCATCTTCATAACATCATTCATATCATATCTCATGCTTTGGATCTTCATTTCCTCAAGAAACCATAACCGGACATTTTATCGAACACCTTGGGGTGTGTAATGAGGGTAAAAGACCATACAATTTAGAGAAGAAATCATGCAAGAAAATCTGTTGTGAAACTATAAATCAACACCTTGCAACAACCCTAAGACATTCACATCAAAATCCCTCATCAAATCCAATATTAGATCCAAGATTTAGAGCTTAAAACATGCTAAAATAACCATAATTTCATGAACTAAAATTATTGTGCAGTAAATTTTTCAATATACAAGACCCATATGTAAAATCAACTTTAAATCATGCAATATTAGTGAAAAGGAGACTATGGCACCATGGGTGAAAGGATCCCGTAGTTCAACACCACATATCTTAGCTTTTGGATGAACTTGGTGAAAGTTGACAGTGGAGACTTCAAGCTTGAAGAGAATTCTTCAATCTAAATGAGGATTTTGAGTCTTGGGGTTTGGAGTGAAAATATGGCTAAGGTTTTTTGGGAGTATTGGGAAATATTGAGGATGATATAAGGGTGAAATTTGACTAAGTATAGATAAAAGCACGTTTGGGAAACTTGGGCCCAACTCTTAAAATATTTTTGGCTGCACAGGAGAAACACTGCCTGGCAAATACACATCTCTGCGTCATAGAGAGGACATAAAGAATATTTTGTACTAAAGCGCGCCTAAGGTGCATCGCGGAGGCATCATAGAAAGCTCTCTGGAATTCATCACTTAAAAATTTATAATTGCTAGTCTTTCACTCTTAAATCTAGGTTAGATCCTTATTTACCTAATTTTGACCCCTTGATCACAAATATGAAGTTGGATTTTTGAAATCACAAATGGAATTGAAGATATAAGGAAATTAAAATTCTGGACATTTCGAGACACATTTTGGGGCACTTTTTGGGGTCGTTACAGGGAAGAGTTAGACCGAAGAAATATTGGGAGTGATCAAAAAGATGTAGCAAAACTTCATCTCACCGAGGACTTGACCTTAGACAGAAAGGAGTAAAGGTCGTGCATTAGGATAGCAGGTTAATAGGTTAGTGAGGGTAGAAGGATGTCTGGCCTAGTGATATAGTAAGTTAGTAGGAGTAGTTAGTTTTATCCTATGTTGCCATTATCCATCTTATATTTGTTATTATTTTGTCAAATTTTTATAGTTACTTTTTAATTTTTATGTAATATCATTTTCTTTTCATTATTAGTCGTTCTTTTTTCTGTTCTCTCTCTTTTTTCTATATCTAGTAGTTTTTGCTTGTGGGGCATAATTCTTGGGATGAGGGTTTCTTGAAAAAAGACTCTCTATCTCTATGTAATGACACAAGTGTTGTACGACGTCGTTGGACCTTGAGAATTTCGTAACGAACAAATGGACCAAGTTCCATCTCAAGGGAGACCACATAGCCAGTGTGAGGTCACACGAGCCATGTGGCCTCCAGTGAGATAATACTTGGACTTAATTTTGAGTGTTAGCCCTTGGTGTGGAGTTACAAGCTAAGGTACACCACATTGGGACCCCACACGGGCTGTGTGACACTTCATAGACTGTGTGGAGGAGCCATGGAGTGGCTTGAGCTTGAAACCCCAACATTTGGGCTAAGTGAGGTAACATGATCCCTCACACGACTCATATGATGCCTCACGCATCGTGAGGGTACCCATATGGATTCCGGAGTAAAAATATTCTTAGTATGGAATCACCATCTCGTAATATTTTCATGATGATTTTTCCAAGTGTTGGTATATGGGCACAACACACAGACTGTGTAACTCCACATGGCCCTTGAGCCCAACCGTGCAGTGAACTTGGTGCTAAAAAATTCTAAGTGTCAAGCCATGGTTCCAACTTTCAAATTTTTGTCTAAGTGTTAGTTCACGGGCACTCAATACAGACTGTGGAGTGCCACACTGGCCATGTAGTCTCAAGTGTAGTGGCTACGAGAAAATTTTTCATCCATTTCATTAATAGCATTTTCGTAAATCTAATTTATTCTAATGACTTGTGGGGACTTCCTATACTTTCTTAAGACTTCCTTATGACCTAAAACCCTATTCAAATTATTCAAGTTCATTCTCTCATTCAAAACACTCTCAAAAACTCCTCTCAAGAACATTTGTGGAATTCAAGATTGGGGTTCAAGGCTAACATAATTCTTCTTCAAATTTTTCATGGGTTTTCTTCATTGGGTCTAGGTATGTGGGTTTGATTTTTATTCCTTTCAACCAAAGAGACCCAAAATGTTTCTAGCACTTTTCATGAATTTCACTCACTTTAAAGTTGGGTTTTCAATTGTCTTGCTTATTAAATTCAATTAATGTATGAGTTATACTTATATGATCATTTTAAATTGATTTAAACTATAATATGATGAATTACATTTTGTTTATGAAATTATGAGTATGCATGTCCCCTTTTCAAGGCTTGTTTATGCATGAGTGATTATATATTATGATTTTATATATGGATTTAATTATGTTTTCATTTAGATTTCATATTATATTATTGATTTTAGATTGAATCTTTATTACCCATGTTTTTCTCACATCATTCATGACAGTTGTATCCATGACATTGGATTATTATGGATATTATGAAGTGGTTTAAACTCAATTATGTTCTATGATATAATTTTGATAAGATATTGGTTATGACAAGAATGTGATCACATACATGTCATGATTATGGCTCTTGGAGCATTTTGGGTGCATGCACCATCTTGTATATAAATGGCTATTCATATGCATGAGTATTATGACTATGAATTATGATTTTGACATTTGAGCATAAGTATTAATTATTATGAATAAATGTTTGGTTTTGAGAATAAGAATGCATTGAAATGATTTGTAAAATGACTATTGTCTCTTTTGAAAGCATGTATGCATATATGTATATATATATGTGTGTGTGTGTATTATGTGTATGTGTGTGTGTATGTATGTATGCTTGTGAGATGATGACATAGTACCGATAGATTGGGAGTGTTAGAGCTATCCTCAAGGGCTCTCTCCCTTTCCTTGAACTATGTGCCTAGCATAGGTTCCTTCTCAAAATGGGTGTTGTTCCCGTAAGGAGAAGACATGATATGATATAATGTGATATGCCATATGTAAAAATCCTATTCGAAATGGGTGTTATTCCCATAAGGAATGTTATGTCATGCGAAATGGGTGTTGTTCCCGCAAGGTGAAGTATATTTTACATTTGGCAAGTAGACCACCTCTTTACCGATAAGGGGATTTCATCAGGATTCCATATAATACCTCACTTGGTCTTACTCATGTCAGTTATGGTCTTATCCCCACTATATATATGAATATCATTGCACTTTCATACATCATGAATTTCATGGAATCTTGTTATATTACATTTCTTGCTATATATCTCTTTCTATATTATGTACCCTTGTCATCTAATATTGAAGTGCGGGTTTGGTAAGTTACATGTATTACATCCTGCATACTTAATACTTTCAAACTTAAACGCCCCAAAAATTCTCAAAAAAGGTGCCTTGAAAATGCCTATAATCGTAATTTCCATATATCTCAAAATCCATGCATTGTGATATTGAACATTCGACTTCATATTCTTGACCAGGGAGCAAAAATGAATGGGTGGTGGGTATAACCTTGATTTTACAAGACCCATAGAGAAATTTCATTTTCGCCAACTTTGCAAGTTTCAATTTACAGCCGCATTGGCTTTGCGATGCGAACCCATCACAGAGCGGTGTTGTGACTTCCTTATTTATCCTATTCAAATCTACATTAAGGATATCTTCAAATTCAAGGTATGTGGGTTTCAACCATTGGATCTTTTTGGCAATGGTGCCCGACCTTCCTTTTTATGAAATTTTGATGTTTTCAAGTTGTGTTACATATGGGTAGTCAAGTTCAATAAAATCACAAGGAAAGGCTTTATGCAATATAGATACGAGACAACCCCTATAAATGTTTCTAGCAAAAATGGACTCACCAACGGGGGTAGACACCTCATAGGGTTGATACAATGATTTGGGACACACGTGAAGGTTTTACCTGATTCTAATAAAGCATACACAACATAATAAAAAACCTTTAACATACCAGTAACAACATCGGACACCTCATCCAGTCCTTATCTTCCTTGTAGAACATAAAATCAATTATGTCGTGGAGCACCCCCTTGTTGGCCTCCCTTTACCCTTGGATCTACATGAGCACCTTGTCCTTGAGGACAACCATCCTTAACCTTATTTCGAGCATAGGGATAATCAACAACCTTGTGGCCTACCATTTCTTACCCATAGCAAGCATTTGAATCCTTCAAGCATAAGCCACCATGATTTCTTCCAAATTTTTGGCACCTTGGGAGAGTCATCCCACCATTGCCACCTTGAAATTTAGGGTTAAATGCCCTATCATTAACAATTTTTTTGTTTTTAGCATTAGAGGACCCTTGACCTTAGAATTTATGACCTTTTTGGAAACTGCCACCCTTAGTACCTTGAAAGCTACCATCTTACCGAGCCCTCTTAGACTCCCCACTCCTCTTCTTCCTCGGATTTTCCTTTCAAGTTGCTCAGCATATGTTATGAGCTGATACAAGTCCATATCACCCATAAGCATAGCGGTGCGGTATTCTAGATTCACCAAGTCGGACATCCACTATATAAACTTCTTCATTCTTGCCCTAGAATTGGCAACCAAGTAAGGAACATATTTTGAGATTTTGTTAAAATTTAAGACAATACTCCCTCAAACTCATAGAGCCTTGTTTAAGATTGATGAACTCCATCATCTTTGCCTCGCTTAATTCAATAGGGAAGAATTGATTGAGGAAGGAAACCTTAAATTCCTCCTATGGGATGGGATCATTGTTCTCCCTCTTTAGCTTCCATTGATTAAACCAAATTTGTGCAATGCCCTTAAGTTGGTAGGCCGCAAGTTTCGCCTTATCCTTCGAACTCACCCCATAATAGTAAGCACCTTATATATCTTATCAATGAACTCTTGGGGATCTTCCTCTATTTTAGAACCATAAAACTCTAGAGGGTTCATCTTTATAAAGTCCCTCACTCTTGAGGCCAAAGTAGGAACATGAGAAGCTTAGGCCCCTTGGTTCAATTGGTTAGTCACAACATAAGCCAACATGGTAATGGCATTCCAGTATTCGGCACGTATAACCCCTCATTCTTGGAGAGCTGGAGGAGCTGGATTAACTGGACCCTTCTCGGGTGTGATAGTCCTCTGTGGTCTTCCTCTTGGTAGCGAAATGATCTAAAAGAGGAAAAGAATGCCCATTAGGGAAAGAAACCTTATTTTTAAACCTAGAGCATGACATAGATCATGAAGAAGGGAATCATTTCCTAAAATGCCTCATAGCCTCCTACTCATAGTTGTGGCACGCTTCACAACCATGACCAAGACTCTATTTGATGTAGTGTGTTGGATTTTTGAGGACCATTAGCAGACTAGTGCTCTGATACCAAGCTTGTCACGACCCAAGCCTAGGTCTTTGATATGACACATCGAACGGGGAACCCAAAGAGACCCCAAATAAGCCTCTTAGCATATCATTTATACATCCTTGGTTGCGAAAGCATAATAAGGCAGAAAACAAGTAACAATAAAGCCTAAGGGAAGTGGGACTTGGGACTTCCATCTCATCATCAACACATATCATTAACTAGTAGGAATAAGGACTAAGGGAAGCCTTTCATACTAATATAGACATAATATGAGTCAAGCTCGTTACATAATATCCATATCCAACAACACCTTTAATACGAATGGAGCAGGGGCCAAGACATCTCTCTGCTCACCCTCAAAGATAAGTATCCAAAAATTAGACAAGTCTTAGCAAAAGAATGAAAGTAAGATAGATATTGTCCCAGAGTTGAGGACTGACCCAAAGCTACCTTCAAAAGATCTGGTTAGCCACGTCAAGAAGGAGGATGAAAAGGAGCTCCGATCCTTGTATAATAAGATCATGTAGGCAAAAGTATGTGTTAGCACTTGGAATATAATAAGTATATAGGGTGCAGTGCAACAAAGACATAAGCTATAATATTCAAGATACATAATTATAATCAATAGATATAAGCTCGATATAACATGTATAACTAATGCTTAAATTAAAATATGTATATAGATAGTCAACTTGCATAATATAACATACATATATGGGAGGAGGCCGTAATCAATATATAAGACCAAGCAAGCTACTACTTGGAATCCCGATGTTCACTCTACACCAAATAAAGGAGTGGTCTACTTGCTAAGGCAAACCAAACTTGACCCCACCTTGTGGGTAGCTTGTCCTAGTTGGATCCACTAGTAAAACCCATTTATGGAAAAAATACAATCATATGGTAGCACATAGTTAAGAGACCAAGACTTTATAGAAGGACCCCTTAAATCGAGCCTCTACTTTAAGCCTCATTCGGTGCTGAGTCTAATCCCAAAGAATACTTGAAATAATCATAAATTTAATCATAGCATGAATGACTTGTAAAAACATGATAACTTGATATGAGTAGCACATTCACATACTCGACCCCTACATATGGCGTATACCTTGTACTACAGGGTAAAAAATGCATAGACTTGACCCTTTCTAGTAGTCATCGCATTTAACATGAGGGTGGAGATTGTAACATGCTTGTCCTTTACTAGTGAGCTTTGATTTGTACATTAGGGTAAAATAGAAATTATTCTTGACCCTTCATATTGACATGATACATCACAAGAGGGTAGAAATATAGAACAAGGGTTCAACATATTACGTGCAAAGCATACAAACTTTTCATGAGTTTAATACATGCTTAGGAGCCTATAATTTACCATAAAAACACTTGACTTACAAAACATGCAATAGCCTTTCATCAACTTAAGAATTCTTGTTATGTAAATTTAGTCAAACATGGTGGATGCATGTACATATGCTTAAAACCATGCAATTTAAGAGTGTAAGACGAGAAGGAGTAAAATCAATTTATTTCAAAGTCATTCAAGTCAACCCACCAACGTTGTAGTAAAACCCTCTTCTTGGGTGTCATAAAATTCATCTAAAACATTTATAATCTTTCATAGTTTTCATAGTTCATATCATGCATAGCTTCAATAGATATAAATTAACTCATGGAATAAGATTTCAATAGATTTTCATGCATAATCAATTAATACTTGATAAAGTCAAACATAATTCATATTTTTAATGCATAATAGGGAGTACCCGTGAAGACTTTAACCTTCAAATCATGAAATTTCATAAAAAAAAGAGTTTGGCTCCATGGATGAATGGACCTGTGGATAAAGATCCACATACCTAAATCTTGGAGTTCTTGGAGAAAGATTTGAGGAAGTCCTGAGGCTTGAATTGGGTTCTTGATATCCAAAGTAAGTTCTTGAGATTCTTAAATTTTAATGGGACATTTGGTGATGTTTTGGAGAGGATTTTAGAGATGCTAGAGAGCTTAAAGGTTTGAAAATGACTAAGGAAATGAGAGATTCCCATCTAAATAGGCATTAGGTTATTACCCAAGTGCCTTTGAGCAAAAATTGGAAAATGAAGGAACCTAGAGAACTGGTCTGTGTCCAGTTTGTGACATGGATCTGAAGTGGAGCAGAATTTTTGCTAGTCCGTGCCCAATCCACATCATGGACCCTTACTCTTTCGGCTCCCGTAGCAAAAAATTATTTTTCGCTACAAGTCATCTAAAAATTAAAGGCCGCCCATTTCCTACACAATTTCCCCCCCAAAAGAATATAAAGTAAGATTTGCAAAATCATGCATGAATTTTGAGATATCCAAGAAATATACTATAGGGCATTTTTGATGCACGCGAGAGTCGTTATAGAGCTCCACAAGGTGTTTCTCTGATAAATAATAGATTCTATGTTCTTTATGCACGTCAGGAAATTGAGGAGGCTCTTGATGTTGTGACTGGTACGTTAAAAGTCTTTCATTTTGATTCTTATGCTTTTCTTGACCTGGGTACAAACTTTTCTTTTGTGACTACTCTATATGATGTTAAGCTTGGGTTGGATCTTGAAATTTTGAGGGATCCTTTTTCAGTTTATACCCCCATGGGTGAATCTATTATTGCTCATAAAGTTTATCGGGGTTGTCCTATTTCTATGTTGCATAAAGTCTTTACATATGATCTTGTGGAACTTGAGATGTTTGACTTTTATGTGATTCTTGGGATAGATTGGTTGTATGCATCGTATACCTCTATAGGTTGTAGAACTCGGAAGGTCAAGTTCCAACTTTCGAGTAAGCCCTTCTTGAATGGAAGGGTAGTGACTTTGTTATTAAAGGTCGGTTTATTTCCTACCTTAAGGCCCGAAAGATGATCTCCAAGAGGAGCATTTATCACATTGTGAGAGTGAAGGATGTGAAGTCCAAATCACCTACTCTTGAGTATGTTTCGATGGTGAATGATTTTCCTGATGTGTTCCCCGAAGATTGGCCCAGTATTCCTATCGAAAGGGAAGTAGACTTTGGAATAAATCTTATCCCTGATACTCAACCCATCTCTATTCCTCCTTATCATATGGCACCGGCTGAGTTGAAGGATCAGTTGAAATACTTGTTGGAAAAAGGTTTCATTAGACCAAGTATATCTTCATGGGGTGCTCTGGTGTTATTTGTAAGAAAGAAAGATGGATCTCTTCAGATGTGCATTGATTATAGGAAATTTAATAAGGTGACCACCAAAAATAACTATCCTTTGCCTAGGATCGATAACTTGTTTGATCAACTCCAAGGGGCTACCCATTTGTCAAAGATTGGCCTTCGTTCCGGTTACTAGTTGAAGGTAATGGGATGTGATATTCTAAAGATAGTTTTTCGGACGAGGTATGGGCACTTTAAGTTTATGGTGATGTCATTCAGTTTAACTAATGGTCCAGCCGTATTTATGTTTCTTATGAATCAGGTGCTCAAGCCATTCCTCGATAGTTTTATTGATGTCTTCATTGATGATATTCTTATTTATTCCCAAAGTGAGCGGGAGCTTATGGATCATTTGAGGTTGGTTCTTCAAACCTTGAGGGAGAATAAGTTATATGCCAAGTTTAGAAAATACGAGTTTTGGTTGGGTGAAGTGGCTTTTCTCGGTGATGTGGTGTCCAGTGATGGTATTAAGGTTGACCCAAAGAAGACTGAGGCCATCAAGAATTGGCCTAGACCATTGACTCCTTCAGATATTCAGGTTTTCTTGGGTTGGCTGGTTATTATAGGAGGTTTGTTGAAGGCTTCTCATTTGTTGCATCTCTGTTGACTAAGTTGACCTAAAAGAAAGTTAAGTTTGTGTGGTTTGATGAATGTGAGAAAAGTTTTTAGACTTTGAAGGATTAGTTTACATCGGCTCATGTTTTGACTTTACCAAATAGCTTGGATGGGTTTGTGGTGCATTGTGATTCTTCACGGATTTGGTTGGGTTGTGTACTCATGCAACATGGTGAAGTGATAGCTTATGCATCGAGATAATTGAAAGTACATGAGTGTAATTACCCGACTCATGATTTTTGTTAGCGGTGGTGGTATTTTCTTTAAACATTTTGGGACACTACTTGTATGGGGTGCATGTTGATGTTTTCACCCATCAAAAGAGTTTGCTAAATATGTTTACTCAAAGAGATCTTAACTTGAGGCAAAAGAAATGGTTGGAACCCCTAAAGGATTACGACATGAGTGTATAATATCATCCTGATAAGGCCAATGTTGTAGCCAATGCTTGTAGTAGGCTATCTATGGAAAATGTGGCTCATGTTGAGAAGGAGAAGAAGGAGTTAGCAAAGGATGTTCACCGACTAGCTAGGTTAGGTGTTAGGTTGGCCGAATCTAATGATGGTGGAATTCATGTTCAAAATGGAGTCGAATCTTTGGTGATTATTGATATAAAGGCAAAGTGAGATCTAGATCTAACATTGGTTGAGTTGAAGAAGTTGGTTGCCAAAAAGAAGATAGAGGTTTTCTCCCAAGGGGGAGATGGTGTGCTTTGATATCAAGATCGGTTATGTGTTCCAGGTATGGATGATCTTAGAAGGGTAATCATGGGTGAAGCCCATAATTCATACTATTCTATTCACCCAAGATCCACTAAGATGTATTGGGATTTAAGAGAGGTGTATTGATGGCACGATATGAAGAAGGGCATAGCTAAGTTTGTATCCGAATACGCTAATTGTCAACAAGTGAAGGTAGAGCACCAAAGGCCCAGTCGATTGACTCAAGCCATTGAAATTCCTATTTGGAAGTGGGAGGATGTGAATATCAATTTTGTGGTTTGATTGCCTCGAACCCAAAGGCAAGTTGACTCTATTTGGGTCATCGTTTACCGATGACTAAGTCGGCTCACTTCTTACTAGTCAAGAATACTTTTGGTACCAAATATTATGCAAAGTCGTACATCCAAGAGTTGGTGAGGTTGCATGGTATGCCTAGGTCTATCATATTAGATCGTGGTACCCAATTTACTTCTCACTTTTGGAGTCGTTTCAAAGAAGACTTGGTACTAAGGTAAAGTTGAACACTGGTTTTCACCCTATAACCGATGGATAAGCTGAAAGGACAATTCAAACCTTGGAGGACATGTTGAAGGCTTGTGTGTTAGAGTTCAAAATTATTTGGGATGACCATCTTCACCACATTGAGTTTGTGATGCCTATAATAATAACTTTCATGATAGAATTAGAATGGCTCTGTTTGAGTCTTTGTATGGTAGGAGATGTAGGTCTCTAGTAGGGTGGTTTGAGTTGGGAGAGATGGCTTTGATTGGCCCGGACTTGGTGTTGGATGCTATGGAGAAGGTGAAGTTGATTAGGGAGAGGTTGAAGGCAGCCCAAAGTCACCAAAAGTCCTATTCGGATGTTAGAAAAAGGGACCTTGAGTTTCATGTTGGTGATTGGGTGTATATGAAGGTCTCACCTATGAAAGTTGTGATGCATTTTGGCAAGAAAAGCATGCAAAGTTCCCGTATGTAGGCCCTTATGAGATTGTGGAGCAAATTAGGAATGTGGCTTATATGTTGGAGTTACCTCCAGATTTGAGCTATGTTCACCCGTTCTTCCATGTGTCTATGTTGAGGAAATTGGTTGGTGATTCTAGTTCTATTATGCCTTTGGAAGGTGTTGAGGTTGAGGAAAACATATCTTATGAGGAAATTCCATTGGAAATTTTGGATAGGCATGTGAAATGGCTTCGTACCAAGGATGTAGCTTCGGTTAGGGTACTTTAGAGAAATAAACATGTGGAGAGTGCTACATGGGAGTAGGAGTTGGACATAATGAAATGATATCTCCATCTTTTCCAATCCACTCAAGCCTAAGGTACTAGGTTCTTCCTTTTCCAAGTAGTCCTAACTCTTTCACTCTTGAGTTCCATGACATGACATGCATGCATGTGCGCCAAAATGATTTCTATGATGTTTGGAATGATTTGAATACATTTTAATATGAGTTTTAATAGCTTTATGATTTTCAAGTAATAAGAAATGCATTGTATTTTGATATTGAAAGTTTCATGTCCTAAATCAAGTCTTTCAAGCCTTATTCTTGCACATTCAAGGATGAATGTACCCAAGGGGGAGATGATGTAATGACCCGGACGTTGTATGACTTTGTTGGAGCTTAAAGATTTTGGTTTTGAAAGGTTATGGACCAAGATGACACCCCATGGGAGCCCTCACGGTCCGTGTGAGGTTGTACAGCCTGTATAGGGCCTCGTTGGAGTGACCCTTGGCCTCATAATGGATATTTGGCCCTTAGCATGGAGATTCAAGCTAAGGCATACCACACTTGGACTGCACATGGGTCGTGTGACACTTCACGAACCATGTGGAGGGCCATGTGGTGGCCTTAAGCTTGGAAATCCCACCGTTTAGGACCAAGTATGGCGACACGGCCCCTCACATGGCTCGTGTAGTGTGGCACGGGCCGTGAGGTCCCCAGTATGGCTTCCAGAGTAAAATTTTTCTAAGTGTAGAATCACCATCTCATAACATCATCGTGAGATTTTTCTAACAAGGGGGACACGGTTGGGTACATGGCCCGTGTAGTATCATATGGCTCATATGACCCTCCGTATATATGACATTGTCAATTTTTTTTTCAAACTATGGGATTATCATTTCGGACCTTCGTTAAGTGAA
>DF365965.1:4630-21747 GCA_000787875.1 Solanum virginianum
TGAAAAACATCTAGCACCCTGCAACTGATCAAATAAATCATCAATCCTGGGGAGGGGGTATTTATTCTTAACTGTCACCCTATTCAATTGTTGATAGTCTACACACATTCTCAAGGTCCCATCCTTTTTACGAACAAATAACACTGGTCCGCCCCAAGGGGATACACTAGGTCTTATAAAACCCTTCTCCAATAAGTCTTTTAATTGCATGGATTCATATATCCCTTAGCTACCATATTCATATGCATTCATGTACATGGATTATTATGGGAATTATGTTATGGGTTAAACCCAATTATGTTCTATGATATGATTTTGATAAGATATTGGTTGTGATAATATTGTGATCACATATATGTCTTTGATTTTGGCTCTTTGAGCATTTTGGGTGCTTGCACCATTTTGTATATGAATAGGCTATTCCTATGCATGAGTATTATGGCTATGAAACTATGATTTTAGCATTTGAGTCTAAGTATGAATTATTATGAATGATGCTTGGTTTTTAAGCCCAATTGTGCATTGAAATAATTTGGAAAATGACTATTGTCTCTTTGATAGTATGTATATGTATATTATAAGTATTCTTGTGGGATGACGGCTTAGCAACGAAGGATTGAGGGGGGGGAGGGGGTGCTCTCTTTCCTTGAACTATGTGCCTAACATAGGGTCCTTTCTGAAATGGGATGTGTTCCCGTAAGGAGAAGAAATGATTTGATTTGATTTGTGATTTGTGAAAATCCTATCCAAAATGGGATGTGTTCATATAAGGAAGGTTGATTCATACAAAATGGGCCGTGTTCCCATAAGGTGACGTATGATTTACCTTTGGCAAGTAGACCACCTCTTTACTAGTGAGTGGTATTCATCAGGATTCCAAGTAATAGCTCGCTTGGTCTTACTCATGTTGGATAAGGTCACATCCCCACTATAAATATGAGCATCATTTGCATTTCATGCATCATGAATTTCATGGCATCTTGTAATATTTTCATTCCTTGTTATATATCTCTTTCAATAGTATGTGCCCCTGTCATCTAACATTGATATGCAGGTTTTGGTAAGTTACATGCACTGCACCCCGCATACTTAGTACATTCAAATGTACTAATGCTTACTCTTACCTACATGATTTTTACCATATAGGGACCAGGGACCTTGATCATCCACAGTTCGATGCTTAGCGTGGATAGATAATCATAGGAAACAGGGCAGACCAGCTTGTTGATGCAGGAGTCAGATGTTGGATGGGAGTTCGATGCTTAGCGTGGATTCCGATTTTGCTTATAGTGGTGAGTCCTATCTTTCAAGGACGAACCACCACCCATCTATGTTACCTCTTTATCTTTGTACTTGAGGGTGAGTCCGGGGTATGTCTTGGCCCCCAACCCATCTATGTAAAGACATTGTTGGACACCTTGTAAACTTCTTGGAAGGAGTTCATGAAAAAAAATCTCTCTTGAATGGTATAATTGATATGTTTATCTAGAAGCAAGAAAAAGAACAATAAATTCACACCCGAGAGATGGATCACGTTCAAACTTGTTCAATCGATAGATGATGAGGGCTAATCCCAGTCCTGTAATTCAATCAACTGGTTTTTTCCAGCAAGTTTTTCACTAAAAATTTTGTGTCTTGCTTCACTGGCCTGTTTCTCCCAATTGGTGAAGCTTGTAACAAGGGAGAGAGAAATAGATTGCACAGTTGTTCCAGCCAAGAATCCATTCCAAAGCCCCTTGCTTTTTAGATGCAAGACAAATCCAAATAACAGAGCCGTGGGAATTCCAACCAAATAATATGCTCCAAGATTCAGATAGGCTCTATACAACTTGGGTGCTATCCATGATGATTGCTGTGCAAAGAATAGGAGTAATTTCTCTGCAGCAGAAACAACTATCACAGCAGTGAGAGCAATTTTCACCGCCTGTGGCCTTCCAGCTCCAAGCTCATTTGAAATCCGAGTACTTGCTGCCGCACTGAAAGAATAAGGTATATGGTAGTGCACAGTAGTGATTGTAAAGGATATGGACAGAATGGATGGTTCTAGCATCAGATTTGGCAACAGACAAAGAGAGCAAAATGCTTAGCTCAAATGCCGACTATTCCAAGTAAACCATTACAGAAGATGTAATTGCAAAACTGAAGAAGTCCCATATAGTCAGGAAAACATCCCGAGAGAATGAAGATCGAGCCTTTTGACAAGACGATGAGTACTTCACATAAAGTATAAGCAAAACCACATGCTACCAATAGGATAAACCAATTGACAATGCTGCTCCAACAATCCCTAAATTCAATTTGAATACAAAAGCCCAACAAATCGTCACCTGGAGCATAAAGATACAACTGCACTTAAAAGCATTGTTAGGATTAAACTCTTTGCCTGCAGATCCCCGACAAGTGACTGAAGAATAGCATATGGAAATAGTGTAGGAATGAGCCAAATTGCGTATTTTCCAGCTTCAGTTGTAATTGAAGGATTTTGTTCCATCCATATGAGAAGCTTATCCATGAAGATCCACAGAATAGAGACTAGTATGCACACCAGAAACAGACGAATTATAGCACTATAAGTAAAGGTTCCAAGTTTTCGATATTGTCTTGCTCCATAGGCCTGCACACATAGAGTCTCTAGTGCACTACACATTCCAAAGAGCAGACTGTAACCTGTAACATTGGAAAGTGAAGTAGCAATAGAAGCACTAAAAGGAGAAAGTTCGCCAAGGTGACCTAACATGATCATTGGCTGCAATTTTGTCTCTTTATTTGATGTTGAAGAATAAAGATCTCCTAGACTCAGAACAGGGAAGGTCACAGCCTGAGAAGAAAGAGTCACAAGAAGAATTAACTTTTAAAGAGAATAAAATCAAATGGTAGTAACTCTTCTCGGGGCAAGTTAGAAATATGATTTTCTTCTAAACATGCACTTGAAGCAACTTGGCTTCCATTCATAAGTGGTACAAGCAGTCTGTTCATCTCAAGATTTATATTATCGGAAAATAGTAAGCCCTCAAGATAGTGGCATCAGGTTAAAAAAGCATTTTAAGGGTAAGCTAGGGGTTATGTTGCTGTCGGGTATTCTGGGTGAAAAATCCAGCAGTCTTGTTGCAGAGACGCTTGAAAGGAATTATGGAAAATTTCTCTAGGATCTTCTTAATTGTGTGGACATCCAAAGTTATTTGGAGTAATACCTCTTGATTCCCTATTCAGATTACTTCTTCATATTATAGGTGCGCATTCAACCCATTCTTGCAGGATTTTTTTAGCCCAAGTAAGTACTTATAGCAGAGAGAAGATGAACTACCACCCTGTGTGCGACAATTGATGTTCTTCTTCCCCAATAATGTCTCATCAACATAAGCAATAATTTCATACGTTCAAATCTGTGGAAACGCGATTAGCAAATTGTAAGCAAAGTACAACATCTAGAATGCCATATATCGTTCAGAACAAAAACCTTTTGTATATTGTCACAATCAACAATGATTGCATGATAGTCTGCGCATAAAGGGGGAAAATAATAGTAAAGAAGAAGGTTTGATTTACTAAGCCATTACCTTGAGATAATCATAGGAAACAGGGCAGACCAGCTTGTTGATGCAGGAGTCAGATGTTGGATGGGAGTTTGCCAATGGCGTTTGATTGTCTTGTAGAGAAACATTAGAGGAGTTGCAGCATTCAGGGAGTAGATGCACATTGGCGTCTGTCTAGAACGCGAGTGTTGGAACTTGAAATTGGCGACGATTGTGAGGGAGTTTGTAACGCTAGGGCTGCTTTAATTGTAACTAAACTGGCGTCTACCCAAAAAAAAACAAAGAAAAAGACTAAACTGGTTATTTTTAGTTAGGGTTAGTATAGTCATTTAGCAATTTAGGTAGGAGTGTTTTAGTCAGGGGTATTATAGTAATTTGACTTTAATTTTTTGCATTCATGCTTTTAAGGTAATATATATATATATATATATATATATATATATATAGCATTAAAATCTTGAATTTTCGTTGTAAAACGTATATTAAAAAATAATACTAACTTTAAAAATTACAAATAAAGTATTTCTTTTTTCATTACAAATGCCTACATAGAACTTACAAAGCAATGATTTTTTCTTGCACATGATAACATCAAGTGTAACTTCCACAACTTTTTAACTAATACAACAATAATGGCCAAAAAGCCCGTCAAATCTCAAAAGAGAAAAAAAAAAAAAGAAGTAAGAGATTTTTTAAACAACTTTATATGATTAAATAAGCTTATTAAAAATGAGAATATATAAATATGTGTTCTTCTCAGTTTATTCCTTTTTTATTCTTTTTCTTTCATATTTCTTTGTCTCTGGCTCTTCCATTTCAACTCTTTTTTTTCTTTTTCTTTCTTTTTTCTTATTTTTTTATATTTTGAGAGTCAGACTTCACATTTTCATGTTTATGAAGTTATAGATGGTTGAAGATCTTTATATTTGGTAAGAATGTCTGAAAAGAGGTATTGCATTTAATTAGTAACTAGAATAAGTGATGTACGACTGAACCTACAAACAAAAGTAAAAATCTAATGAAATGCCTTTTGAAGCTAATCTGACCGAGTACTGTTGATCATGAAAAAACCACTTAAAGATTGATGCATGTTAGAACAGTCTCTTCCAAATAGGGTGCTCCATCTAGACTCTTTCGACCACTGAATCAATTGGTACTCCCTTCGTTTTAGACAAAAAGAAGATGACAAAAAGTCCCATGACAATGATCCAGCTGGAGAAAAAGAAGAAAATGTAGGCTTGCATTGTGCTAATCATAGTAAAAAAACACTTGTGCAATGAGAGAAGCACAGAGCATGTTTGTGCCTACTGAAAATGCAAAACCAGTTGTCGTTGTTTCCAATGGAAATGTCTCACTGGGAATTATCTAACCAAGAGGTCCCTATGACCACGCGAACGACATTATATACACACACCCCAAAATCACTACTATTGATACAAGTGTCCTGTTTTCCGATAAATTTGTTCCCAAAATTGCTCCTATTGCCAACTAAGAAATCAACATTTGGCAACAAGATTGGAGGAGAAATTTTCTCCTTTCGACATTGTCAACATTAACGATTCCAGTAATGATGGAGGACAGAACCGAGGCATTGGCCTCGAAACCCATAGTATGAAATAGGACAAGAGCGTAAAATATAATAGCATTGATTTCAGTGAATTGGTGAAAGATTTGCAATAATATACCTTTCATGACCAGACCTTTCAAGTCATGCTTCCTGTTAGATCCCACCTACAGAAAAGTCAACCCAACCCACGGTACCTTTCCTGAATCACTAAACATGGAAACACTACCAAAATGTTAATAACATGACCACAACCTACCCAGAACATGCATGAAAATCATCTACACAAAGCTACTATAGACCCACCCACACATTCATATATATATATAATAATAATAATAATAACAATATACATAGCTAGGAGAAACTCCTACATAAAAAGCCATAACTGTATAGTACAAGGCCTACGTCTGAATACAATAGACCACCATAAAAACAGAAGGAGATGCAAAATGTCCAGAGGTGCTGATGCTCTCCAAAGTCTCCTGAATCATCCACAAACCTCTAACTCAGTGATCATGGCTAGTACCTAGACCTACACTATGGGAAGATGCAAAAATGTAGAGGTGAGTACTTGTAACAGGTACCCAGTAGGCATCATCGACTGACTGAGTGAAATACATTAAATATAATATGTCCAAATGTAGAAACTGTAGTAAAGCTATAAAATCTGAACCCAAGTCAAGAAATACACCTATCTTGAAAACCACAGAACCCTTAACTGGATAACGCACATAGCATGCAATATTACCGACTGACGAACCCTAAGATCAAGTGTCAACTATGTCTATAGCATTCAAAGACCTAACTTTGTAGAGCTAACAGAACCAACAAGGTGGAAATAGGAAGAACCAATTGAGCTGGATAAAATTGTGCCCAACCTAACCAATCGACAAACCCAACCAAAACCCTATAACAACCTAACTAACAGAAACATTGTGGAACCCAAATTCTCAATATCACACGGCCAAGGGTCGTATTGTACATGAGCGTAAGGCCCTAAAGACTATGACTGTACACCTCCTGGGGATCTATAAACCTAGAGGGTACACATATGCACAATCAAGGTTTGTATAGGTATATGGATACCAGGATTAGCAACTAATAGCAAGGATCTTGTCACGACCCAAGCCTAGGGCCTAGACGTGACACTACAAATGGGAAGTTCGGAGACAACCCAAACAAGCCTCTTAGCATATTTTGTACACATCCTTGGTTGTAGAAATAAAATAAATAATAACAAGAGTCAAACAGTGAAAAGGGGAAAATGGGACTAAGGGAAAGTCTTTCATATACATAAAAGCATAAAGAGAGAGTCGAGCTCATAACGTAACAATATTGTGTCAAAAAACACCTCTACTTAAGAATGGAGCGGGGGCCAAGACATTCCCCTGGATCACCCTCATGATAACAAGTGTCTAGCGACTGAACCTACAAACAAAAGTAAAAATCTAATGAAATGCCTTTTGAAGCTAATCTGACCGAGTACTGTTGATCATGAAAAAACCAATAAAGACGAAATCTAAACATGGCATGAATAAGTAGATATTTTCGTCAGAATTGAGGACTCAGCAAAGCTTTCTCAAAGATCCGAACTAGCTATGTGGAGGAGGAGGATGATCAAATGGAGCTTCGACTCTTAAATAGTAATATCATATAGGCATATAGTATGGGTTAGTATGTTTGAATGTACTAAGTATGTAGGGTACAATGCAGCAAAAATATAAGCTAATATAATCAAAATGTATACAATAAAGACAATAGGTTCAATCTTAATATGTCATGTATGATCAATGCTTGTAAAAATCATGCTTGTGAAACATTTAACTTGCATAAGACATATACCATACATGCATGTGGGAGAAGACCTTAACCAATACAGACCAAGTAGCTATAACTTGGAATCCAAGGCATAACACCCCCTTGGTAAGGTGGACAAGCATGACACCTCCCGGCTAGGTGAGGCTTCACACCCCCGGCTAGGTGTGGTCTACTTGCCAAGGTAAATCAAATATGATAAACATGATAAAGTGTGTCAGATGGATCCACTAGTATGCCAAGGGTATAACAAATCATCCTATGATGGCACATAGTTTTGAGACAAAAGACTTTATATAAGGACCCCTTGAGTCGAGCCCTCATATTAAGTCTCAATCGGTGCTAAATCGACTACCACGAAATACTTAAAATAATCATATCTTTTATAACTTGTAAGAAACATGGAAACATGACATGAGTAGTTCTTGAAACTTGCTTGACCTTAATTTGTGTGCCTAACTTGAACATGAGAGTAAATAATCATACATGAACACTTTCTTTAACATGAATAGCTCACAAAAGGTGAAAATCTTGAAATAGGGCTTAACTTGTAACTCGTAAAATCATAGATATTTTCTTGAATTTAATACATGCTTGAAAGCCCATAAACATCTTGAAGTCACTTGACGTGTAAAAGCTTGCAATAGCCCATCAATGGCTTAAGAATTCTTGTCATGACATTTTATTAAACAATTGGTGGCACATATGGACACATGCTCTAAATCATGCAAATTCAAGTGTATGGATCATGAAATAGTAAGATCAATGTATTTTGAAATCACTAAAATTAGCCCACCAATATCATAGTAAAACCCCATCTTGGGTATCATGAATTTCATATGAAAACTTCACAATAGTTTATAGTTTTCATATCTTGAATCATGCATAATCTCAACAGACATAGATCAACTCATGGGATAAACTTGAAAATAGATATTCATGCATAATCAATCAGTACTTGATAAAACCCCAACATAATTTAGCTCATAATTCAATATAAGAGATATCCATAAGTAATACAACTCAAAATCATGCAATTTTCATAAAATAGAAGGGTTAGAATCCATGGGTGAAAGGAACCAATGGATGAAACTCACATACCTCAAACTTGGGTTTTCTTGAGATGAGCTTCAAGGAAACTTAAGGCTTGGATTGAGTCCTTGAGTCCCAAAATTGAGTTGGAATCCTTAGATTTGAATGAGAGAATTGATAGAGTCTTAGGGAGGTTTTAAAGAGGGTTTTTGAGTGATATAGAGTTGAAAAATGGCTAAGTATGAGAGTTTCCACATTTAAATAGGCATGGGGCTATGACCCCAATGCCCTTGGCCAAAATAGAAAAATAAGAAAAAACCAAAATAGAAAAATAAGAAAAAACTAACACTGGTCTGCGACCTTGGTTCTTGCAATCTTCCTCCCAATATCTTTAACACGATGCGGATCCATCGCGGACAACCACTGTTTGCCGAATAATTAGCAAAAATTATTTTTCGCTACGGGTCTTCTGGAATCTGGGTTATACCCATTTCCCACTCAATTTTTCCCCTAATCAAGAATATGAAGTTGTATTTTTGAAATCATGCATGAATTTTGAGATATTGAAAAATTACGATTATAGGTCTTATGGTCTTCTCCCATATTCATGTTAAATGTTTCATAAGCATCATTATTACAAGCATTGATCATACATGACATATTGAGATTGAACCTATTGTTTATATTGTATGTATTTTGATTACATTGGCTTATATCTTTCTTGCATTGCACCCCACATACTTAGTACATTCAAACATACTAATGCATACACTATGCCTATATGATATTACCATGTAGGAACTGGAGCTCCATTTGATCATCCTCCTTCTCCACATGGATAGTTCAGATAATTGAGAAAGCTTTGGTGAGTCCTCAATTCTGAGGACAATGTCTATTTATTCATGCCATGTTTAGACTTTCTCTTTATGCTAGACACTTGTTATCATGAGGGTGAGCCCGGGAAATATCTTGGCCTTCACTCTATTATTAAGTAGAGGTGTTGTTAGAGACTATGTTGTTATTTTATAAGCTTGACTCTCTCTTTATGCTTCTATGTTTATGAAAGATTTTTCCTTAGTCTCATTTTCCCCTTTTTCACTATTTGACTCTTGTTATTGTTTATTTTATTTCCACAACAAAGGATATGTACAAGATATGCTAAGAGGCTTGTTTGGATTGTCACCAGACTTCCCATTCACCGTGTCATGTTTAGGCCCTAGGCTTGGGTCATAACAAACTAGGTGTCATAGCACTATGTTGTTAATAGTCCTTGGAAATCTAACACACCGCACCGACTAGAGTCTTATTCATGGTTATGAAGCGTGCTACAACTAGGAGTAAGAGACTATGAGATATTTTAGGAAACATTACACTTCTTCATGATCCATGTTGTGCAGTAGAGCTAAGTCCCCTATGGCTTATTACTGATCCCTAATCATTTTTTTCAGAATATATCTCAAGCTATTTAGAATGGTGGACAAGACGGTAACCATCTATCACTTGAGGGTCAACTTCCCCACAGTGACATGTCAAATATTGAGGTTCGTAATGCTCTATGGCTATTGGCCAAGGTTGTAACTGCTCAACTCAATCAACAAGTGGGTGCTCCCGAGACTTCAAGGGATAAGAGGAATGAGAGGAGGCTAAGAGGGTCCAAGTTGGTGGTGCCTCATCTTCTACTAGTCTATCGGTCCCAAGTACAAGAAGAAAATAATCCCTTTTGCCACTTGTCAAGGGTGTGGCAAGAAGCATCAAGGAAGGTATTCCGTGGGCACCGAAGATTGTTTCAAGTATGGCAGTGTTGGTAATAAGATGAGGAATTGCCCGATGGCCTCAAGGGAAAGGAGAAGAAGGGCTCAATTTGAAAGTTGACTTCCATATGCTAAGCCTGGTGGAAATGGTGGAGTGACCCATCCTAGGTGCCCAAAGTATGGGAGGAATCATGGTAGTACATGTTTGAGGAACACGGGTGCATGTTTTGGTGTGGCAAGATGGGCCACAAGATTGTTGATTGTCCATATGCTAAAAGAAAAGTCAAGGGGGTTAGTGTTCAAGCTTCTCCTTCGTGCCACAAGTATGGAAAGTACTATCCGGGAGATTGTTTGGCCTATTCAAGTGCATGTTTCGAGTGTGGCGCAAAGGATCATAAATTAAGACATTATCCATGAGTTGCTAGAGATTATAAGGTTGACCATCGACGTTCCCAACCATACCCTTCTAGGGGTCACTAGACTTGGCATGGTGCTTCACAGGTATGTTGAAAGTTTTTAATTTTGATATGTATGCATTGATATACCTGAATTCCACTCTTTCTTTCATTACTCTTTTTGTTACTAAAAAGCTTCATGTGTCTACCCTTGTTAGTGAGTCTATTGTTACTAAAAGAGTCTATAGAAATTGTCCCGTGTTCATATTGCATAAAGTCTTGCCTTGTGATTTTGTTGAGTTTGACATAGTAGATTTTGATATTATTCTTGGGATGGATTGGTTACACACATATTATGCTTCTATTGATTGTAGAACCCGTAAGGTGAAATTTCAATTCCCTAATAAACCCATCCTTGAGTGGGAGAGTTGTAATCTGGTGGTCAAGGGTAGATTCATTTCTTGTCTTAAAAGCCCAAAATTTAATTTCTAAGGGTTGTCTTTACCATCTTGTAAGGGTTAGGGTTGTTGAGTCTAAAATCCCTTCCATTGAGTCAGTTCCGGAGGTTAATGAGTTTCTTGATGTCTTTCCCGATGAGCTTCCCTGTGTTCCTCTCGAAAGGGAAATATATTTTGGTATAAACCTCCTTCCAATACTCAACCCAATCCCATTCCCCCTTACTATATGGCTTCGGCAGAGTTGAAGGATCAATTAAAATATTTGTTAGAAAAGGATTTTATAAGGCCTAGTATGTCATCTTGGGGTGCACCGGTGTTGGTTGTGAAGAAAAAGGATGTTTCCCTAAGAATGTGCATTGGTTACCGACAACTTAATAGAGTCACTGTAAAGAACAAGTACCCTCTACCAAGGATTGATGACCTTTTTGATCAACTTCAAGGAGCTAGTCACTTTTCTAAGATTAATCTTCGGTCTGGATATCACCAAGTGAAAGTGAGGGAGTGTAATATTCCCAAAATAGCTTTCCAGACTAGGTATAGATACTTTGAGTATTTATGGTTATGTCCTTTTGGTTGAATAATGCGCCGGCTATATTTATAGATCTTATGAATAGGGTCTTTAAACCCTACCTTGACATGTTTGTGGTGGTCTTTATTGATGATATCTTGATTTATTGCCATAGTGAGGAGGAGCATGTGAATCACTAGAGGGTAGTGTTACAAATTTTGAGGGATGAGAGATTGTATGCTAAATATGAAATATGTGAGTTTTGGTTGAAAGAGGTTGCATTTTTGCGGCATGTGGTGTTGGGTGATGGCATTAAGGTGGATCCTATGAAGACGAAGGTGATAAGCAATTGGCCTAGACCTTTGACTACGACGGATATTAGGGGATTTTTGGATTTGGCGGGTTATTACCGGAGATTTGTAAATAGTTTCTCTTCTATTGCTTCCCCTATGATTAAGTTGAGCCAAATGAAGGCAAAATGTTTTTGGACTGACCAGTGTGAAAAGAGTTTCCAAACCTTGAAAGATAAACTTATCTCTGCTCCTATTTTGTCTTTATCAGAAGGGTTAGAAGGGTTTGCGGTTATTGTGATGCTTCAAGAATTGATTTGGAGTGTGCATTGATGCAAAATGGCAAGGTTATAGCATGTTCCCCTAGACAAGTTAAGTGTATCAGAGGAACTACCCTACCCATGATCTTGAATTGGTGGCCGTGGTTTTTACTTTATAAATTTGGTATCATTATTTGTATGGGTTTTATGTTGATATGTTTATCGACCATAAGAGTATCCAATATGTGTTCACGCAAAAAGATCTTAACTTGAGGTAAAGGAGGTGGCTAGAGAAGTTCACCGGTTAGCTAGGTTGGGGGTTAGGTTGAATTAAGATGAAAATGGTGGTTTATTGATTGTTGATGGTTCCAAATCTTCTTTGATTGAGGAAGTCAAGTCAAAACAAGACCTTAACCCTGCGTTGCTTGAATTGTAGGCCTTGGTAAAAGATGGTAAAGTGGAGGTTTTCTCCCAAAGGGGAGATGGTACCCTTAGGTACCAAGGTAGACTGTCTGTGCCTAATGTTGATGACTTGAGGGAGTTAATTTTTGAAGAAGCTAATAATTCATCCTATTCTATTGACCCCAATTCCACAAAGATGTATAGAGGCTTTAGGGAGGTATCATAGTGAGGTTGTTGAGATGGCTTTGATAAGACCAAATTTAGTTATAGGAGTTTCAGAGAAGGTAAGGTGGATAAATGGGAAATTGAGGATCGCTCAAAGTGGACATAAGTCGTACTTCGATGTGAAAAGAAGGGATTTTCAGTTTCATGTGGATGATTGAGTGTACTTGAAGATCTCACCCATGAAGGGTTGGTCCGGTTTGGCAAGAAAGGTAAATTGAGCCCAAGGTTTGTAGGTCCTTAAAGAGTTTTGAGGAACTTTGGTAAGGTTGCATATGAATTGGAGTTTCCCATGGTTATGAGTATGGTTCATCTGGTCTTCCATGTGTTTATGTCAGGGAGATACTTAGTGACCCAAGTGCCATAGTGCCCATGTAGGTTGTGGGCGTTGTCGAGGATAATTTGACCTATGAGGAGGTCCCCGATAGAGATTTTGGGTAGACAAGTGAAGAGGTTGAGAAACGAAGATGTAACATCCGTCAAGGTCCTTCGGAGGAATCAACAAGTTGAGAGTGTCATATGGGAATCTAAAGCAGACTTGAAGTAGCAATATCCGTACCTCTTTCACTTTACTCAAGCCAAAGGTAATAATTAAGTTCCATATATGATTTCAAGTATTAAGTTTCAGTCCTCATGTCATCTTGTATGTATTCATATTTTTTATAACAAGTTTATGGTGATTTTTGACACACATTGAGATTTTTGAAAATGATGTTTAAGTGCATTTGTTGCATTCATGGCAATCTGAAATCTTTATGATTACTTCTCATATGCATGTTTCTTTGACATTCGGGGATGAATGTTCTCAAGGAGGAGATATTAAAATGCCCCACAGGTGCTTCAGAAAGCCCCATAATCATAATTTTCATATATCTCAAAATTTGTGCGTGATTTTGAAAATTTGACTTAGTATTCTTGATCAGGGGGTAAAATTGAGTGGGAGATGAGTATAACCCAGATTTTAGAAGATCCGCAGCGAAAAATAATTTTTGCTAATTATTTGAAAAATAGTGGTTATCCGCGGTGGGTCCGCGTCGTGCCAATGACGCGAACCAATGTTAGTTTTTCCTTTTTTTTCTATTTCAGCCAAGGGTATTGGGGTCATAGCCCCATGCCTATTGAAATGTGAAATCTCCTATACTTAGCCATTTTTCAACTCTATATTACTCAAAAACCCTCTCTAAAACCTTTCTAAGACTCTATCAATTCTCTTACTCAAATCTAAGGATTTCAACTTAATTTTAGGACTCAAGGATTCAATGCAAGCCTCAAGTTTTCTTCAAGTTCATCTCAAGAAAACCCAAGTTTAAGGTAGGTGAATTTCATCCATTGGGTACTTTCTGATAGAATCCGTATTTTGGTGTATTGGAACCGTTGCGAAGTTTGGGACTAATGTGTCATTTTTGAAAAAGTTAGGAAACTCAAGTTGAATTTGTAAAACTTGGGTTGTTAAGATTCGTATGTTTTTAACTGTATCTCCGTATGTCCTTAATTGACACAATTAGGAAAATTTTAGGGACCAAAGTGGAGATGTCACAAAGTAAAGTCTTGAAGACTAAAAAGAGTTGTCCCACTTGATTGTGTCCATTTCCCATTGGCATAAGTGTCATAGTGGACCAAGCCTTGCGCTATAACGACTTGGGTCTAGTAAGGGGTTTAAAAGGTATATGGATTTCTAGCTTTGTTTTTGTAAATTAAATGTTGTGTGTGTGTGTTAATGCATGTTAAATTGAAATAAAATAGTGAAAAAATTGCATGTTTAGGAGAGTTGTGAATTGTGGAGTGGGAACCGAGTTGGAGAGGTGTATGTAAGGAGTGTTATATTATTTTGTAACTGTGAAATTGTGTTTAAATAGCATGAATATGTTCATTGTGGGGGTGAAATAGGTATTGGGATGGTTTATATGTATATTTGAAGTTTGGTTGAAATTGGGGTCTATGTATGTAATTAAATGTTATGTCGTAGCGTTGGAAGTATACGTTTGCTACGTTTGAAAGAGTATGGTTGTAGGGTGTTTCTTTATTGACCATAAATGGTCTATACATGGTGTTTCGGTGAACTTTAATAGCTTAACAGTTCACTAATTTCATTGGTAAACCAGTGTTATAGTGTTCAAGGATCAGCCATAGCTCATAATGTTTCCAGTTTCCCTTCTTCTGTTTTGGTTGACAACAACTTTAGTATGCATAACATGACACATTTTGATTCTATAAAAACCAAAAATAAAAGTGGGTCAACTTTCGTTGAGTTCAAGTGTTCACGTCTGAGATGGAAAAGTTGATTCCACTTGGATTAATTTCACAAAACTTTTGGTTTAAATTTCACAGCCACACACGTATGCTTTGTTTCCACAACCTTGACTTGACTACTTGCAAAAAAATGATTTTTTCACAACATAGATTTGTCTGGACTTCAAGGAAAGATATATGAATGTAATTGTTGCAATACTACAACAATAGCAACCTATTGAGTATATGGAGTCCACAGAATTATTGTGTTATTAAAAATCAAAAAATAAATAACAGGCAAATATTTGTCGAAACAAGGGCTTACACAGATAAAGGCATAATGAAAAAAATTATTACACCACTATATATTACATCATTAGATAGATCAAAAATCCTCAAGATGAAATGTGAGCAGAATTAAGCCCACTCTGAAGATCCGATTAATTAAGATTAGCATTCTTTAGTAATCATAGTCTTCGACTGAGAGATATGTCACAAGAATGCCAATAACAACCAGATAAGCAGTCGATATTTTCACTTATTACTGATTTATACCATTTGCTAAAAGATTAACAATTTCATTGTATGAATCCTTGTATACTAGTCAATTAATAACTTCAAATGAACAGTAAGATAATGTATTAAGAAGTTGAATTTTTTTTCATGATCTAGTGATGGGATACATTTTTAGTACTTGATTTGTCAGCATATGTATAGCTTAACATTGGACTAATAATAAAATACAGGTATATCAAAATTAAGTTGAACTTAAATTATATGCACTTATGGTGTAAGAACTATTGAATTATGAGGACCTAGTCTTTCATTCATCTGCAAAATTCACCAAGTATTCCATTAATTAGAGAATTGAATATATCAATTTGAAGAAACTAATGTAAAAATATGAAATAGAGGCAAATAGCAAGTAAAATAGTGCAGCTAGCTAAAATACTTTTGTGATATTTCTTCATTGTGTTCATGCATTCGAAATATATTATAGATTACTAAAATGTGAAATCACAAAGTGAAGATTTTGGACATAGTAAACAATTATAATAAAAATATTATGAGTTTGAATATGAACATTTTACTTATGTTTGTTACCTACGATAGTGATTTTGTGCATACGATTCTCACGACTCTATTCATGCCTAGTATGAAATCCTTCATCGGTGCCTGGGCTGGTTGTTGTCGTACGGATATGTTATATATGTGTGTGTTCTGATGTTAGCTTTATGCCTGGGCACAACTCGTGATCCGAGCGATCCAGAACATATCCTTTGTGGACGTGACTCGTGATCAGAGCAGTCCAAGACCTATTCTTTGTGGATATGACTCGTGGTCCGAGCAGTCCAAGACATATCCATATCCTTTGTGGACGTGACTCGTGATCAGAGCAGTCCAAGACCTATCCTTTGTGGATATGACTCGTGGTCCGAGCAGTCCTAGACATATCCTTTGTGGACATGACTCATGGTCCGAGCAGTCCAGGACATATCCTTAGTGGGCATGACTCTTGGTCCGAGCAGCCCAAGACATAGCCTTGGTGAACGTGACTCGTGATCTGAGCAGTCCAGAACATATTCTTAGGGGACGTGACTCGATAACCCGAGCGGTCCAACTTTTGTACTATGCCATTTCTATGTTAGGATTTGTGGGTATAGAGACGCCTAGCTCACTTATCCTATGTTCGATATGTGACGGAGATTTCGAAGATTTGAACTTTTTGGTAAGATACCATAGTATGGCACCAGTTTGGAGGTCGCCGTTATTCCTGTACATTATGCATAAATTTGGTATTCTAAAAAGAAACATCTTGATGTTTGTATATGCATTTGACTTCCATACTTCTATTTTGAATTATTACCCCAGTTTGTATTTTGGAAAGTAAGCGTGCTAATATTTCTGTTACGTTTTAAATTACTATGATTCTGTTTCAGTCACTACCCTGATTTATATTCTGTACTTTCTACTTTACATATTCGGTATGTATTTCTTACTGACCCCCTTTGCTTCGGGGGCTGCGTTTCATGCCCGCAGGTATCGACGTACAGAGTAGCGAGCCACCAGCTTAGGATCCCTAGCTACTGTTTGAAGTGCTCCTTTTGCTTCAGAGCAAACATTAGGTATATCCACTTATTTCTCTAGTTTGTATTTATGTACATTTGAGGGTATGACGGGGCCCTGTCCCGTCCTATGATTCAGTCTATTTGTATAGAGGTCTGTGGACGCCTGTTCGTATAGGTTAAGGTAGTTTGTATGACTATTTATGTATGCTATGTTTTGTTGGGCGGTTTAACCACAGCGGTGACCTTGTCGGCCCGCACATGTATATTTATATGTGTCGTATGATGAAAATTTTCTCTATGCAGGGTTTGGGTAGTCCATAAAACAAAGGAAACTCTACCAAAATTTCTATAAATAAGTTAGCTACCATAATTGTGAATCTAGTTTAGTATTTGTGTTTGGGTGCCCCAATCAGGCACTAGTCACAGCCCATAGGCTGGGTCGTGATAGAAGTGGTATCTGAGCGGTTAGTCCTCGAAGTTTGCGCAGTCTATGTCTAGTAGAGTCATATTTATCAGTGTGTTATGGACCACATCTATAAATGGGAGGCTACAGGACATTTAGGATGTTACTTTTTCTTCTGATCTT
>DF365964.1:0-18419 GCA_000787875.1 Solanum virginianum
GACTACCCAAAAGATCAGCCCGAGGGTAAAGTGATATAAAAAATTTAAAGTGCATGATCCCACAATATAACTATAGGTGTCTCTTAACATATGACAGTGCACAGTTCACTTGAGCTATCAATTCACATATGGTATTTCTTGCCTTACATATTCAGCACATTATCTGGTACTGACGTCCCTTGCGGGGGACCTGCATTTTATGCTGCAGGTACAAGTGCTAGTAAATCTCTCTATTAGGAGTACAGGATATCCAGCTGTGGTTACCAAACTCCAGGTTGCTTTGGGGCTTTGCATGTCTAGAGCTTGTATTTTGTATTATACGGTTAGTCGAGGCGGGGCCTATCCCGACCTTTATCAGATACTTGTCATTATTTAGAGGCTTTGTAGACTATGTACATTAAAGTGTGGGCATGTTTTGTATTCCAGACAGCATGGCCCCAACGGCCTAATCATATGCTTTTCCTTTTGGCTTATTAGTGCTATTTTCTTTCATATTTTGTGCTTTGGACAGCTTGGCCCGAACGGCCTAGTCATATGCTTTTCCTTTTGGCTGGTTAGTGTGATTTGCTTTCTTAAAGGCATACTGAAGGTGGAATTCCTTATAATATATATAGAAAGCACATAGATACAGGTTGGTTCTCTCGGGCCTTATCGACAACGGGTGCCAGTCCGCCTTAATGGGATTTAAGGCGTGACAACTAGGTTGTTAGGTCCTTGGCATCCAACACACCGCGTCGATTAGAGTCTTATTCATGGTTGTTAAGTACACCATAAGTATGAGTAGAAGGATATGAGGCATTCTAGGAAATGTTTCATTTTTTCATGATCTATGTCATATGATAGAGTTAGGTCCCCTAGGGCTTATTGCTAATTTCTAACTGTCATATCTCAGGGTATGTCTCAAGCTACTCAGCATGGTGATATATCAAATGCGGAGGTTCGCAATGTTCTCTGGGTATTGGCCTAAGTGGTGACAAAATTAATGACTTACCTGAATCAACAAGTGAGTGCTCCTAAGACTTCAAATGGTAAGAGAAGGGGTAGTAAGGCTAAGAGGGCCCGTTTTGAAGAGAAGTTCCAAAGTCTCAAGGATAGAGGTGATGCTATGTGTCCAACATGTGGTAAGGTGCATAGAGGCCCACATTTGAGGTGGACCAATACTTTTCAATTGTGGTGAACAGAGGCATAAAAGGCGGGACTATCCTCGTAAATGCAATAAAAGTAAAAGGGGTCATATTATGGTAACTCATCTTAGGTGCCCAAAATATGTAAGGAATCATAGTGGTACATGTTGGAGGAACACGGGTGTATGATTTGGGCGTGTTGAGATGGGCCATAAAATTTTGGATTGTCCACATGTTCACAACAAAGGTAAGGATGGCCAACCATAAGGGTAAGGTGGTAATGTTGATCAAGGGGCTCTAGAAGTGGATGAAGTGCCCGATGTTGCTATTGGTATATAGCAATTTCCTTTGGTTTTAATGTGTATGTGTTGATGGGCTAGGGTGCCACTATCTCTTTCATTATTCTTCCTTATTGCTAGTGGGCTTCAAGTGTGCTTAAGTTGTTATATGAACGTTAGTAGTCTACCCCCTTTTGTTGAGTCTATTATTGTTGAAAGGTTCGTAGGTATGGTTCCGTGTCCATATTGTATTAAGTCTTGCCTTGTGACTTATTGGGTTTGATATCATGGATTTTGATGTCATACTTGGGATGGATTAGTTGCATGCTTATTGTGTCTCCATTTATAGTAGGGCCCGTAGAGTTAGATTCTAATTCCCTAATAAATTCATCTTTGAGTGGGGGCTTGTAATATGGTCGTGAAGGGGGTAAATTTGTTTATTGTCTTAAGGTATGATCGATCTCTAAGGGTTGCATTTATCATATTGTAAAAAATTAGGGGTGCTGAATCTAAGTCACTTCTATTGAGTTTTTCTGGGGATCAATAAGTTAATGAATGTCCTTTTCGATATTATGACTTTGGGGTGGTGCCTTGTGGTTTGAGTAAGCACTTGTTATGTCTATAGGTCTCATGAATAGGGTCTTTAAACCCTACTTTGTCATGCTTGTGATGGTCCTTGGTGATGATATGTTGGTTTGTCTCCGGGAGTGAGGAGAAGCATGTGAGTCATTTGAGGGTAGTACTACAAGGTTTAAGGAAGAAGATTGGGTGCTAAATAGGAGAAATGGTAGTTTTAGGTTGTAATAGGTTGCCTTCCTAGGTTGTGTGGTGCCAGGTGATGGCATTAAGGTGGACCCTAATAAAACAAAGGTGATTAGAGATTAGCATAGACCATTGACCCCATCAGATATGAGCGGTGTCTTGGACTTAGCAAGTATTACTGGAGGTTTGTGGATAGGTTTTCTTCCACTACTTCTCCTATGACTTAGTTTGCCCTAAGTAAGGCTAATTTGAGTGAACCGATGAGTGTGAGTGGTGGTTCTAAAACCTTGAAGGTTAAGTTTGTGTTCGCTCCTATCTTGGCTATACCAGATGGGTTGGAGAGGTTGTTGTGTGTTGTTATTCCTCAAGAATTGGTTGGGTGGTGTTTTGATGCTAAATGGTATGGTGATAGCCTATGCTTCTAGACAACTTAAGATGCTTGGAGAGGATTATCCTACCCATGATCTTGAATTAGCCGCTGTGGTATTTGCATTAAAGATGTGGTGTCGCTATTTCTATGGAGTGCATGTTGAAATGTTCACTGATCATAAAAGTTTCTAATATGCCTTCACTCAAAAAAGATCTCAACTTGAGGCAAAAAAGGTGATTAGAACTTCTTAAGGATTATCATATGAGTGTGTATTATCATCCCGATAAGGCTAATGTTGTGGCGGATGCTTTGAGTAGGGTGTCTTTGGGTAGCCTAGCTCATGTTGATGATGGTGGGAAAGGGACGACTAGGAAGGTCCATCGGTTGGGCTAGATTGGGAGTGAGGTTGGAAAAGGTTGATAATGGTGTTTTTGTATTGTTGATGGCTCTAAATCTTTATTTGATAGGAGGTGAAAGCTAAGCAAGATCTTGACCCTTCTTTATTAGAATTGAAGGTATTGGTAAAAGATGGTAAGGTGGGTGTTTTCTCCTAAGGAGGAGATGGTACCCTTAGATACCAAAGTACGTTATGTGTGGCTTGTATTGATGGCTTGAGAGGAAAGATTCATAATAAGGCTCATGGTTGTTACTATCCTATTCCCCCGGTTCTACTAAGATGTATAGAGATTCGAGAGAGGTGCATTGGTGGGGAGGTATGAAGACATTGCCAAATTTGTATATGGTTGTCATGGTTGCTAACAAGTCAAAGCCAAACCCTAAAGGCCAGGTGGCCTAGCCCAAGACATAGAGGTTCCTACTTGGAATTGGGAAGAGATTAATATGTACTTTGTGGTTGGGTTGCCCAAGACTAGAAAGGGTTTTGATTCTATTTAGGTTATGGTTGATGGGATGACAAAATTGGCTCATTTTCTACTGGTTAAGACTATATATAGAGCTAAAGATTATGGTAGGTTGTACATTCATGACTTGGTAGGTTGCATGGGGTTCCTTTGTTCATCATATCGGATCGTGGTGCATAATTCACTTCACACTTTTGGAAGTCCTGTCGAAAACTAAGTGATAAAGGTTTTGTGAAATCTTAGGTGGTAGGCTCTTGCTACCATGTCGAGGGGTTTGTACCTTGATAACGATGTTGGGGCATTACCCCAAACGGATGGCCAAGCCAAAAGAACTATCCAAATACTTGAGGACATGCTTAGGGCTTATGTATTGCAGCTTAAGGGTATTTGGGATGATCATCTTCTATTGATTGAGTTTGCATATAACAATATCTATCGTTCTAGTATTGGTATGGCTCCTTTTAAGGCTCTCTATGGTAGATATTGTAGATAACTGGTTGGGTGGTTTGCGGTAGGAGAGGTGGCTTTGATGAGTTAGGATCTGGTTATGGAGGCATATGAGAAGGCAAGAATGATAAGAGGATGGTTGGAAACAACCCAAAGTCATCAAAAAAAATCATATTCCGATGTGAAGAAGGTTATGATGATTAGAGAAGGGTTGTAGAAGGCCCAAAGTTGCCAAAACCCTATGCCGATGTGAAGAGGAGAGACATTGAATTTAAAGTTGGTGATTTGATCTATTTGAAGATTTCACCCATGAAGGGTGTGGTTAATTTTGATAAGAAGGGTAAGTTAAGCCCAAGATATGGGGGTCCTTATAGAGTGTTGAGGAGGACTGGTAAGGTTGCGTAAGAATTGGAGTTGCCTATGAATAGGGATATGGTTCGTCTGGCTCTTCATGCATCTAGGTGAGGAGATGTGTTGTTGACTCAAGTGCTATAGAACTTTTGAGGTTTTGGGTGCTATGGAGGATAATTTGGCCTAGGAGAAGATCCCGATGGAGATATTGGATGGATGGATGGGAAGAGTTGATTAATAAGAATGTGGTGTTCGTCAAGGCACATTGGAAGAATCGTCTAGTCTATAGCTTCTCTCAAGGAGCCAGAGCGAGCATGGAGAAGTGTGATTTGAACCTTTTTTACTCTATTCAAGCTTATGATAACACATCAAGTCCTTTTCTTTTATGAGTCATTTGCATGCATTCATGTTTACGTTGGCAAGTTCATGATTATTTGGACACTTATGTTGAGGTTTTGAAAATGGTGTTTTAAGTATGTTGTTGCATTCTTGTTGGGGCTGATTTCTTCATGATTACTCTTCTCATATACATTTCTTTGACATTTAGGGACGAATGTTCCCAAAGGGGGAGATATTGAAATGACCCCTAAAAAAAGTGCCTGAATATGTGCCTCGAAAGTGCCCGGAAACGTAATTTGCATATAACTCAAAATTCATGCGTGATATCAAAAACCTGACTTCATATTCTTGTTTTGGGGGTCAAATGAGTGGGAAATAAGTCTAACCCCAATTTTAGAGCAAACAAATCGCAATTTCATTTTTCCAAAAATAGATTTCCAATGAGTAATGCACGTTGCTGGCACGACGCGCCATAGTGTATTTTATGCCCAGTTTTATTAGTTCGGTCTAAGGCTTTTGGTGTCTTGGGCCTAAGTGTTTTCATGCGTGCAAATACCTATACTTAGCCTTATTTCATCCTCAAATCATCCAAGACATTCTCAAATATTCTCTCAAACACTTAGACATTATTTAATCTCAAATTTCAAGTCCCAAAACTCATTCGGATCTTAAGGTTCTCATTCAAGCTTCAAGTTTAATTCTCCAATCTTCTTCAAGGATTCTCCAAAGTCAAGGTATGTGGGTTTCTTTTTTTGAGGGGTTTTGATGTATGTTGCTTGAGGATATTACTAAGTATCTATTGATTGTTTTACATTTAATTTCTTAGCATTATTTCACTTTTGAATTGCATGATTTTACACTAGCACTACACACCCGCCAAGTGTTTGATAAAATGTTTGGTTATGATTTTCTTGGGGAATTGAAGGTCCAATGCATGTCTTATGAGTTGAATAACTATATGATGATGTAAGGAATGTATTTATATGATATTATCTCTATAGTGTTGGGAATTGACCAAGCCTCACTCGGGAGGTTGTAGGCTCAGGTATCCTTGTTTAATGTAAGGAATGTATTTATATGATATTATCTCTATAGTGTTGGGAATTGACCAAGCCTCACTCGGGAGGTTGTAGGCTCGGGTAACCTTGTTGAGGGATTTGAACCTCGATCGCCTCGCTTGGGAGTTGGTAGGCCCATATAACCTTGTTGAGGGGTTTGTACCTTGATCGCCTCACTCGGGAGGTGGTAGGCTCTTGCTACCATGTCGAGGGGTTTGTACCTTGATAACGATGTTGGGGCATTTGTACTCCATCAACCATGTTAGGGGGTTTGTACCTTATCAACCAATTGAGGAGTTCGTATCTCATTCACCTTTCCAAGGACGCATTGCATCCTACATACTTAATATATTCAAGCGTACTAACACATAATCTATGCCTACATGATGTTACCATGTAGGAACTAGAGCCCTACTTGATCATCCTCCCCTACATGGCTAGTACGATTGTATCTCAAACTAGTTGGTGAGTCCTCCATTTCGGGGATAATATTTATGATATCATGCTATGTATTAGAACTATCTTCTCCTATATATGTATTGACTATGAGGGTGAGTCCGGTTGCTTTTCTTGGCCCCCGCTAAGTATCAATGTTTTAGAGGTGTTGTTAGACATGTCTTGTATTATGCTATGAGCTTGATTCACTCTTGACTCTTGATGTATGATATGAAAGTTGTCCCTTAGCCTCAGTTATCCCTATTTACTATCTCTTGATGTATTGTATTGTTTCCATGGCCAAGGATGTGTAATGATATGTTAAGAGGCTTGCTTGGGGTCCCTTCGGGTTCCTCGTGCACCATGTCATGTCTAAGTCCTAGGCTTGGGTCGTGATAGAGATGGGTGGTGGGAGCTTCTCAATAACCTCCACTTTCACTCTATCGACCTCAATGCCTTTGCCAGATATCTTGTGCCTCAATACAATGCCCTCTTTCACCATGAAGTGGCACTTTTCCCAATTTAGTACAAAATGACTTTCTATAATCGTTATAACACATCATGTAGGTGCTTCAAACAATCCTCAAATGGGTTCCTAACCACACTAAAGTCATCCATGAAGACTTTAATAGTGTTCTCTACCATGTCTGAGAAAATGGACAACATGCATCGGGTAATTCACAACCCGAATGACATCCTCTTGAATATGAAGGTGCCATAGGGGTATGTAAATATGGACTTGTCCCAATCCTATGGAGCGATGATGATCTGATTATAGCATGTATACCCATCAAGAAAATAGTACCATCCCTCTTTTGCTAGTCTATCCAGTATATGATCTATGAGTGGCATAGGAAAATGATCCTTCTCTGTCGAGGCATTGAGCTTTCTGTAATCTATGCACACCCTCCTTCCTATGACTGGCCTCATAAATATCAATTCATTGTTGGCATTAGGAACCACTATGGTACCCCCTTTCTTTGGAACACATTGCACCAGGCTCACCCATTCACTATAAACTATCGGGTAGATTACTCCTACATCCAGCCATTTAATGATCTCTTTGTGCACAACCTCTTGCATAGGAGGGTTTAGGCACCTTTGATACTTAATGCTTGGCTCGTAGTCCTTGACTAATTGAATTTTGTGTGTACATACCCCAGGAGAGATACCAATAATGTCTACAATAGTCCATCCGATGGCTTTGTTAAATTGTTTGAGCACTGTTACAAGGCCATCCACTTACTTATGATTCAAATCTGCAGCAATTATGACCGGTAAAGTGTTGTTGGTTCCTAAGAACGTATATTTCAAATGTGCTAGAAGTGCTTTCAATTCTAACACCAGTGGGTCTTCTATGGAAGACTTTGTGAGTGGTGACTCTCGATTCTGCAAATCTAGCTCTAGCTTAGTTTGCTGCCTAGGACCATAAGACACCCCTAGAGCATTTTTTGTCTCCTCATAGTCTGGGATATCATCACAGTCAAAATTAATCAACACTGCCTCCAAAGTGTCAACATCAAATCTTACCTCATGTGGTACTTCTGGCTCAGCATCATCAATAATCGCGGTAACAAAAACCACTCTCACATCATTTTCTTTGTTGGCTTGCAGACACACATTGAACACAACTTCATTTTTCTCGAATCTGAACTTGAGTTGACCCCTCTCCATATCTAGCAAGGTGCGACTGGTAGCTTAGAAAGGCCTTCTCAAAATAATAGGAACTTCAAAATCAACCTCATAATCAAGGATCACAAAGTTTGCAGGGAATATAAATTTTTCCACTTTGACCAACATATCATAGAGTATCCCCATAGGCTTCTTCACTGTTTGATATGCCATTAACAATCGTATGCTAGTAGGAGTAGGGGCTCCTAATCCAAGTTCTTATAGATCGCAAAGGGCATCAAATTGATACTGACACCTAAATCACATAGTGCCTTTGCGAACTCCACATCATATATAGTGCAAGGTATACTAAAAACACCTGGATCTTCATGCTTTTGAACTAAGGACTTCGTAGTGGTAACACTACAATGTTGAAGCTCTTGAGAAAGCTCTTGACTCGCAGTGTGCTTTTTGGTGACCAAGTCCTTCATATACTTGGCATTAGCCTAACATTTTTTCCAAAGCCTCAATGAGAGAGATGTTGGTAGATAGCTGTTTAAGCATGGAGAGAAGTGCTTGAACTTGCCTTCCTCCTTCCTCTTTTTGATTCTTTGAGGGAAAGAAGGAGGAGGCCTAGGATGGGCTTAAACTTCTATGGCACTTCAACCGCTTCACTCACCCCATCCTTGCCACGATCATCTCCTTCATCTGCATCCTTTGTTGCAACTATCTCCTCACGAACATCTTCCTCTTTAACCACCATAGGAGGATAAATTGTGCTTTTGCAACCCCTAGTAGTAACTGCCATACACTACCCTTCATTCTTAGGATGTTTTATATTGTTGCTAGGCAATGTGCCTTTTTGACATTGATTCAACTGAGTTGACACTTGACCAAATTGTTGTTCAAATTGTTTAATAGCCACAAAATGAGACTCTATTTTCTGATTTATGCTTGAAATATCTAATTTCATGCCTCTTAGAGTCTCATCCTATGTCTCAACCTTCTTCAACAAACGGTCATACATCTCCGCAGTTCAAGAATTGCCTATAACTATGTCCTAGTTATGTGGTGGCACATAAGGACCATTTCTGAATCCTTCTCTATGACCCCAATCTACATGTGGACCTCTGTTCCTATCATAATAACAACCACGGTTATCTCTACAAGCTCCATCTCTACCATAGTTTTGACCTTGGTTTCCTTGACCTTGGTGCTAATAGTCCTGATTGGAACCTTGGGCATTAGTCTGGAAACCCCCTTTCTGATCATTCATAAAACATGTGTCCTCCTCATTGTATAGCTCTTCGTACATGGGTGCATGTAGAGGTAGGTGAACCACTACGTCCACTCTCTCTTGGTTTTGCTTGATCACAACATCTATGCTAGTACGAAGCTGAGCAAGTTTCTGCATAATTTCTTCATTAATTTTGTCTTGCTTTAAACTCACACTGATAGCATATGAATCCTACATTGAAGCTCTATCCCGCTGTCCCCATGCACGATTCATCTTCACCACTTACTCCATATGGTCAGCAATCCTTGCAAATGGTTGATCTAGAAACATGCGCCCCATGATAGTATCAACACAAGCCTTACTGTTCTCATCAAGGGCACAGTAGAAGATCTCCGCCAAGGCATCATGAACTATCTTGTGATCAGGGATGCTTCTCAGACATTTAGTAAATTTCTCCTAAGTAGTGCTTATCGAATCACTAGGAAGTTGCTCAAAGTTGTTGATCTAGTCCTTCAACTTCAACTTCATCGATCTAGGGAAGTAACTCTCTAAAAAATCCTTCTGCAAATCTGCCTAGCTAGTGATTGAACTCTATGGGAGCTCAGATAGCCTCGATGTAGCATTGTCCATGAGAGACAATGGGAAGATACGAAGTCCCACAGTATCCATAGATAGATTCTGTGTTCCCATCACACTCTTATAATAGCCCACAGTTCTGCAGCATCTGAAGTAACCCACTAGAGATTGTCAACTTTGTGTCTGCCTGTAGTAATGGCAACATAATAGCTCCCATGATATACATAGCCATGAGGTTGAACCTGTACTGATTCCATTGGTAAGCATTAGAATTGAACTACCGAGGCTATTGAATATCCTCCAAATGAGGTGGGTTCTCATTCCTATCATCATCATTATTATCTAGGTTCAACGCTGCATTGGTCGTGTTGTTGGTATTTTCTTGGATCATTCTCCTTATAATTCGGTGGATCTCTGGATCAAATAGAGTTAAGGGATTACCTTGACTCTGAGTGTTGGGCATACACTACTTGTACACCCTGCAAAGAAACAAAAACAAAAAAAAAAGTAAAATAAAGGGAACTAAGGATTAACACTCGAATTACTTAATGAATCTAACTAAGTCTAGCCGTAATCCCCGGCAACGGTGCCAAAATTCTTAATGTCACCAAAGTTACACCTCATTTTTTAGGATAAAGCAGTCACTATCAAGATAAAAAATCTAACCAAGGTTAGGGTCGAACCCATAGGGAATAAGTAGACTCAAGATAAATTCACCACAAAGCAATCCAAGTAGTTAACCAACTCAATTCCCCGAAGGGGAGGGAGGTTTGCAATAATCAATAAGAAAATAAACTATACTAACTATCACGAGAGACAATCAATAATAGAGAGCAACTAGGGTATTGTGTTCCCTATGATTTCCCAACTTAGTATCTCCGGATAACCCAATTCTTATCTAGTGTATAGCATGCAGGGCGGTAATTTAAATTCACCAAACCCTTTGGTCAAAGGTGAGAGGCAAATTTTACTATGCAACTTGGCCCATCTCCATAGTGTGTAATACTAACCATTACCTATAAGTCCCAGTACAACCTCCCCTTAGCCCAATTCGGTTGATTAGATGAGAACATATCAATGGAATCTTGTTAATCAATCTCTTTTCCTATTCCTTACAATCTTGGTCCAGTCAGTAACACTAGGCAGGTTCTAATATTAGCCACCACTAGAAAATATGCAACATGAAGAGAATTGATTAATACATGTATATACCCAATCCAAGAGTTGTAAATTAGCCGAATTTACTTGGTTAGTTCTTCATAGTTCCTACAACCCTAGTTGTGGATTTAGCAACTCATGCTATATGTAGATAAAGAAATTATGAATTGAGAAAACATAATTAAACACTTACACAATTGAATTCAAATCAAGCAAATCTAAGATTGAAGATCAAATTTACCCACATGTGTTTTCTCACAATCTTCTCTCCCAAGTATTGAGTTCTCCAAGTACAAACCCTAAAACTACTGAATAATGATGTCCTCTCCTGAAAAATAACCTAAAATTACTATTTATAGTAATTACAATTAAGTCTCAAATAAAATAGAAACATTGGTTGGCAAACTCCACGAAAGGTCTCAACAACTCATAGTATCTTCTACAGCTCGTAGTCGGGGTCTTATAATCAGCTCCTAGGATTCTGGACTTCTCTTCTACGACACAACTTCATGACTCATAAACTGATCTATGACTTGTACTGCATGTTCATAGGTTTCAACTTTATCAACATGTCACTCACTGGAAATCTTCACAAAATCTATCTATACGACTAATAGAATCCTCTATGACTCGTACGCAAATCTCGTTGAGCTGGTCTTCAGAAATAATTTCTCACTGGAATTTTTCATGAGGCATCCTCTACGACCCGTAGAATGCTCTATGATCTGTAGAGAGTCTCGTAAATCATCAAAAACCAACAACTTCTACAATTTTGCCCCAAATCATGGCCAACCTATAATCCTGCAAATCTAAACATAAAAACACATCAAACCAAAAATATCGCATTAAGAACATTAAAAATCCTAAGTTTTAGGCATCAAAAGTGTTGTATTTTGACAGCGTATTAGTACAATAATCTGATATAATAGACATAGGCACACCAGGCAATCTAACCAACTCTTGGATATATAACTTAGCATAGTCCTCGGCATCGAAGGTACTCTTAACCGGTAATAAGTAAATCGATTTTGTTATCCTATAAACAATTACCTAAATAGAATCAAATTACTTCTGGGTATGGTGCAAGACAATGTCATAACCCAAGCCTAGGGCCTAGGAGTGATATAGTGATTGTGTATCTGAAGATCCCCAAACAAGCCTTATAGAATCCATACACACATCATCAATTCGGATGCATAATTCAAATATTATTAAGTGATACTAAAGATAGGGGTATATGACTCAAGCTACAAAATGACGGGTATGGGACTCATTGTCACACAATTTCAACACATAAGTCTAGGGGATGGGAATTCTAGACTCAAGCTATAGGGATAGAGAACATGAAACTTGCCATCATACAATCAACATCAATAAGCAAATACTAAGAGGTTGGATCATATGACTCACACTATGGGAGTAGGGACTTAGGAACTTCATCACTGTATTAATACATCATACAACAACATAACATATGACATAAGCATAACCTCCACAAGCATCAAACATAACAAGCTCGTTATAACTACCTGACCTCACCCAAGCCATCTTAAGAATCTTAAGCATTTATAGGCATTTAATAGAAGTATTTGCAGAAAAAAGGGAAAAAAGACTATGGGCCATTTTAGCAATGAAGCAATATTAAAAAGTAGTGGAAATAACTAACATAATTTTATCTAAAAGCATACTAACTACTACATCGATGGTTGGGACAGTAACAGTCGATCTCTATCAAATAGAAACAAATCCATAATTATGCAACATAGAAACACCTCAAAAGGGTGCTAAATACATTATCTCAAAATAACACTAAGATTCATGCTAGAATGAAAAATGGTAAAGTCCAAACTAAGGGCTCATCACAAATAAAAAAGCTAGTCTTGGACACTAATTACTAGCCATGAGCTGGTGGAAAAGTGTCTATACCTATATAGTTAAATCATGTAGGCAAAATATGCATTAGTACGTGAGGATGTACTAAGTATGTGAGATGCAATGCAAGTATGAAATTGTAATGCCATCATTCAAAAGTATAATATATAAATATGTACGAGATAAGAGATATATAAAGTGGCTTAAGCATGCACAAGGAATATGGATTAACATGAATAAGAGTCAATGTATGAGAAATAACATGTAATGAAAATGTCATGACCCAAGCCTAGGGTCTAGCCATGACACGGCGAATGGAAAACTCGAAGGGACACCAAGCAAGCCTCTTAACATATCATTACACATCCTTAGTCGCGAAAGCAATAATTAATGATAAAAAAATAGGGATAAATAGGGCTATGAGACATCTTTCATATCATAAAACATCAAGAGAGTCAAGAGAAATCAAACGCATGGCAACATTACATAACTTTTCCAACAACACCTATAAACGTAGAACTTAGCCGGGGTCAAGACAAGTGATCGGGCTCACCCTCATATTCATAAGTAGCCAACATAAAGGGAGTCAATACATAGTATAATCAAGAGATGTATGTCCTCAGAGTTGAGGACTCACATACTTGCTTTGAGAGAAATCGTACTAGCCACGTGGAGGAGGAGGATAATCAAGTGGAGCTCTAGTTCGTACATTGTAACATTATGTAGGCATAGAGTATATGTTAGTATGTTTGAATGTACTAAGTATGTAGGATGCAATGCAATGAGAGATAGACAACTTAATCGAAATGCATATTTAGGTAATAAATGAGCATATAGCAATATGACATGCATGAATGATGGTTGTAGTAAAATATACTTACATAGAACATATTACATGTGTAGGAAGAGACCATCATCAATAACTAAGGCCTACAACCTCCTTGGTGAGGTGATTGAGGTAAAAACCCTCCAATGTGGTTGCACGGGCGTACTACCCCCCGAGCTAAAAGGATGAGGTACAAACCCCCCAACAAGGTTGCATGAGCCTACTACCTTCTAAGTGAGGCAATTGAGGTACATACCCCCCAACATGGTAGTTTGGGCCTACTACCCCACGAATGAGGAAATTGAGGTACATACCCTCAACATGGTAGTTCAGGCCTCGAATGAGGCAATTGAGGTACATACCCCCCAACATGGTAGTTTGGGCCTACTACCCCACGAATGAGGAAATTGAGGTACATACCCTCAACATGGTAGTTCAGGCCTCGAATGAGGCAATTGAGGTACATACCCCCCAACATGGAAGTTAGGGCCTACTACCCCCAGAACAAGGCAATTAATCAATTTCCAACACTATAGATACCATTCATGAAATCAACACGCATATAAATCTCTTTTATAATCATAAAGTCACTAAACTCATATATCATGCATTAGGCCTTCAACAACTCAAGAAGCATTAACCGGACATTTTATCCGCTTGGTGGGTGTGTAATACTAGTGTAACACCATGCAATTCAAGAGTGAAATATTGAGAGAAGCATTAACCGGACATTTTATCAAACACTTGATGGATGTACAATGCTAGTGTGAAACCATGCAATTCAAAAGTGAAATCATGCAAGTAACTTCAATGTAAAACCACCCACCAACACTTGGTAATACCCTGATTTGCTATCAAAATACAACACATTTGATACCTAAAACAAGTGATTTTGTAAGTTCTTAATGCGAATTTTTATGGGTTTTATGTCTTTTTATGTTTTTCTTGCAGAAAAGTTAGGTTGGCATGATTTTGAAGAAAATTTGCAGATTTTGCTAAAGCTTAGGAGATACGAGCACACTTACGAGTCGTAGCCCAAGCTACGAGTCGTAAGGTGTGTCATAGCAAGAATAAGAGACTAAAAATTTAGAAATCTGCTAAGTGGAGGTCACCCCTACAAGGCCAACCTACGAGTCATAAGTTTCACTACGACTCATATAGGTGGACTCGTGGCAGGAATCAGAGAGCCAAAATATTGGACTAAAAAATGGAAGACCAAGACTACGAAAGGAATGTACGAGTAGTAGCTCAAGCAATGACCCAGACCTATGGGTCGTAGAAGTTTAGTCCAAGATGCCAAGAACCTGATATGAGACCCCGACTATTACTTGTAGGTCTTTCTACGAGTCGTACTTGCGAGACTTATCAGCTGCCAACTATTTTCTGTATAAATTCTAGGGTTATTTTGTAAATACTATATATAGTTTAAGTTAGGGTTTTAGAGACGAGTAGGGTGCTAAATACATTATCTCAAAATCTAGGGTTATTTTGTAAATACTATATATAGTTTAAGTTAGGGTTTTAGAGACGAGTTCGACCAGGAGATATTTTAGAATCATCTTTTGTATCTTTTCTTAGTTTTTTTAGATTAGTTTATTGTTCTCTCTTGGGAAACCCATTTTTAGGGATTGCTAATCTTGCCTTGTACTCATTGTTGATCAATCAAGCTTTTGGATTTACAACTTGTGGTGCCTACACTCTTCATTGTTATTGGTAAAACTCTTATTTATGCCTTGTATGTGCATTATTTCTTGCTTTGCCTTAGCCATTAGTAGCTAAGCACCCACAACTTGGGGTTGTGGGAACAATGAGTGGTTGACTTGAGATAACTTAGGTTTATTGCATTTATATGATTGGGGTTTTGCATGTACTGTCTATTTCCCTTCATTATTATTGTTGTTTGGTGGTGGCCAACACCAAACCCTGCCTACTATCATGATCCCAACCAAGGTTGTGACAAATAAGAAAAGGAAAGTAGATGATAGGATTCGATTGACATCTTCTTATCTAATCAAATGAACCTGACCAAGGAGAGGTTGACTGGGGTAATTGGTAACGATTAGTTGGCAGACCATGGTTGTCGACCATGCGCCTTGGTGAAATTCAACCTTCACCTTCATAAGAGGGCTGGAAGAATCTAAGTTACCATCCTGCATGCTAATCTTCAATTATGGTTAAGTTACCTAGGGTAGTCGAGTTCACGAACCATGGGGAACACAATTGCCAAGTTGTCCCTAAAATTGAGTATTTTCTCGTATAGTAGTATAATCATAATTTTACTTTAGTTTTTGAATCACAAAACTTCCTCTATCTATTTAGAGATTTTAGTTATTCATGCTTGAAATGATTAGTAGTGGAGTCTTATAGTCAATCCCTATATTCCATGTGGATTCAACCCTAACCTTCGGTTAGCCTAATTTTTGCTGACAAGGACCACTTTCTTATTGGAGCATGAACATCAGATGTCAAAAATTATAGCACCGAGATGTATGTCCTCAGAGTTGAGGACTCACATACTTGCTTTGAGAGAAATCGTACTAGCCACGTGGAGGAGGAGGATAATCAAGTGGAGCTCTAGTTCTTGATTTCACTATTATTTGGTTCAAGTATTGATTTCTTAATTCTTTTATATTTTACTTTTATTTTTGTTTTTATTTTGTTTTGTTTCTTTTCAGGACATAAAAAAAAGATGTGTGGAGTGTCCTTGATAACAAAATTAGCCTTCATGTACGCCAATGCACAAGGAGCTATATTATGAGGAGGACAGTTGGTTTTAGTTGATCAGATGTGGGATTTTTAGCCTAACGTCCAATGGTCTAATCAAGACCATTGGCGCCAAAGTCAGTGAAACCAAAATTGGACCTATGGAAGAGAATGTGCTTACAGAGATAGCTAAGGTGGTTATTATGACAAAAACAGAGGACTAAATGTCGAGTATAGTACTAGAGATGGTTTTAGAAATGATCCTTATATGCCACCACATAAACATGATGTAGACACAAGCAACTCTAGAATTGAGAAGATATTTGATCACCTGTTGAAGAAGGTCGACACACGAGATAAGATTCTACGTGGAATGAGATAAGAAATTACAAACATTAATGAAAAAATAAAGTGTCATTCTATGGCTATTAAACAACTTCAGCAACAGTTTGGTTAGGTATCGACTCTACCTAAGCAACATCAGAGTGGTATATTACCTAGTGATACAGTGCAAAATTCTGAGGATGAAGGGCAATGTATGAAAACTACCAGTGGGTGTGGTAAGAGTACTTTTGATCCTTCTATGCTGATTGTTATAGAAGTTATTTAGGAAGGAATAGTTGTAGATAAGGATATGGATGAAGGAGATGAGTGTGGTAAATAAATTAGTTAAAGAGCAAAAAGAGTACAAGCCTGTCCCAAAGCCTTCTCCTCTTTTCCCTCAAAGACTCAAGAAGAAGGAAGAGGAAAGCAAGGTCAACACTCTCTCTAGATGTTAAAATAACTATCCATCAACACGCTTCTTATCGAGTTAGTGAAGAAGATACCCACTACACCCTACATAATTAAAGACATAGAGTTCGCAAGGGCACTATATGATTTAGGTGCCAGTATAAATCTGAAGCACCTTGCGATCTACAAAAAGTTTAGGTTGGGAGTGTTCACTCCAAATAATAGGCATAATCTAATACTCATTCCCCTCATTCTTATACCATCACCCCTTGAGCATGATAGAAAGTTGGAAAAGAAATTAGGGGTCTAATTCATAAGTTCAAGGTGAAAGAAAAAGCAAATCTGTGAGGAGAAAGGTTTGAGAAATTGGTGAAGTTTGAGTAACCAAGTGAACTAAATCGAGTTGCGACATAAATCAGGCGCTACTTAGGAGGCAACCCAAGGTATGTTTTTTTTACCCCTATATTCTCTATTGTTTCTTGATTTGGTGCATTGAGGACAATGCACAACTTTTTCAATGGGTGTAATCTTGCCTTGTACTCATTTTTACCCCTATATTCTCTATTGTTTCTTGATTTGGTGCATTGAGGACAATGCACAACTTTTTCAATGGGTGTGGGCAGTTATGGATCTTGGTGAAGTCTAAGTAGCTTAGAGTCCATAACTACCCCAAATTTTAATCCTGAGGTTTTCTTTCTTGTGTTCTTTTTCCTCGTGGATATTTAATTTCGATTGAACCGATATGTTTAGGTAGTGCAGATAATTTGTAGATATATAGTAGTCATTATCTTTTGGCATATATGTAGTCTTTAAATGCTTTTTATTTTGAAAGTTCGGTACCCTCAAATTTTTTTAGATTGTTGGTTATTTTTGCAATCATGCATATGATAATCTAGCAATGTTTGTACTGATAAAAAGAAGGCAAGTTGATGTTCGAAGCATGACCTGTGAGTCTATGTTGATTGTGTATGTGATGACATGATAGTGTGAGCTTACTTTGTAGCATTCATACATTGTGGATGGACCCAGAACTTGCCTTGTTACTCTAAGATTTATCTGGGTGATGTGGTGGATATGGAAAGGATCTTAGGCCCTTGTTCTTTGAGGGAAACTACCTTTAGCCTAAATGACCCACCAAATGAGTGAGTGGATCCCTTGTTCTAAATTTTTGAGCTTCTCATGTACTCATTCTTTCTTGAAACTCTGCTGACTTAACCTTTCTTGATGAAATACCTTGATATTGGCCCTGGTCTATCCTTGAACATGTGAACCTTAATTGAGGCCAAAGGCCTAAGTTGAGGGTGACTGTAGTTGGTGGCCCTGGTTTGAGGCATAGATATTGTGCACTTCACCTGAGGCTAAAAGCCTAAGTTGGGGGTGGCCCTTATTGTGGTAAAGTAATAATAATAAGGTGGGTAGTTGGGAAATTAAGAAAGAAATGCAAAAGCATGAACCGAGTGAAAAAAAGAAAATAAAAGTGCCTTGACTTGAGAAAAAGTAGCAACAATGAGTTTGAAATCGAGGGATAGTCGAAAAAGAGAAAGAAAGCACTCAAGAAAAGTTCAAAAGAGGAGAATAAAGGTGGATTGATTAAAAAGGGTTGGATTATGAAAGCAAAAAGTGTTGGTAAACATGGTTCAAGGATAGCTTTTAGTCACTACTTGCCCAAAATATCATACA
>DF365963.1:9251-20954 GCA_000787875.1 Solanum virginianum
AAAATCAGAAGTTCCTCCGGTCTCAACTAAATATGGTGGCTATATGCCCAATTTCATAAAAGATTTTTTTTCCTCAAGACTTGCCATTCCCTCATGAAGTACAATAGATCAAAAAATTCTAGGGGTATGCACCTTTTAGACTGACGCAACGTAATGTGTTTTAGTTTAGGGAGTTCTTTGTCTTTTTAGTGGAGATCTACTCTGATGCCTCCTTTTAATTCGACAATCAAATCATAAAGAACCAAAAAGCAAGTTGTACCTACACATTTATTCAATTGATTTCAAAGTTCAAACATGAAAAAGTTCAACTCTAATCCTATTAATTCTGTCAAGTCAAACCACAAAATTCAATTAACAAAATGTGACTGTCTTATTATTTAGATTTTTTTAGACTTCATCATACTGAAATTATTTTTAAGTTGATGCGCAAGATTTGGAACACACAGCAGTATGTTGGCCATCTATGTAGTAGAAGTGTAGAACAACCATGTTCAATGGAGCCCAGTAGATGCTCACATTTGGGTTATCCAATCGGATGATTCTTCAAATGATATGAGAAATGGAAAAAGTAAAAAAATTGTTGCAACAATAGATGATGAAACATCATATACCTCATAATACAACTCAACAGCATCACGAGTGTAAGCATTTTCTTTGTCCCATGGCAGAGCTTGACAATCTTCTGAAAACATGTGTGGATGCTAAGGATGAACAAAATCCTTCAAGATAATGGAAAACCAATAATTTGCTTTAGTTATATAAGAATGATTAGTCAAAATGGTGTAAACACAGAGGGAAGCACATGGTGTAAACGCAGAGGGAACCACATTTTTTTTGGTTTAACACTTTGTGTTTCTCGTTTTGTATCTATAAATAACAAAGGATATCATATCAAAATGAGCTGAAAACATGTCAGTCTCACATAAATCCTCTATGAAGTCGCTGAACATGACCTCTGGATACAGAAGAAGAACAGGCCAACAAAGAATATTATTCTTGTCTAATGTTGGTTTTTTCAGTCCAGTGAGTTCTTGATACATGGGCTTCCCAATCTTCAATCCTCTAGTCTCAAATGCAGAAACCAGAGCCTGTATAGTTCACAATTAAGCGATGAGAAGCTACAAGAAAGAACAATTGTAATATGTAGATAAAAATAAGTAGTTGACCTTAGCAGAAGATACTGCTTTAGACACTTCAGCATCACGCCGTTCCATTTCTGATTTCTGTATATCAATTTGCTTAGCAAGCTTCTTCAGTTCTTCATTAGATGATGAGTGTTGAAGACCTTTCTCGCAGAGACCTTTTGCTTCAGCCAACAGATTCAGAGAAAATGATGCTTTCACTGCTCTATAAAGAGCCTATGCATAAAGTACAAATAGATGTCACATACTCCAAGAACATCCAGCACCTGCAGGAAACTATGGCCTGTCACACCACACATGATACACAGTATGAGAAAGCATACCTTAACATTACTTGGATTTAATTTGATTGCATCTTCTGCATCCTGGAGTGCACGTCTATTATTCCCCAAGAGAAGATTGACATGAGCTCTGTTTGAATAGAGAATGGACTGCTCAGCATCACTTAAAGCATTCTGATTTACGGCCCTTGTATAGCAATCAATAGCATCCAAATAATGCTTCTTGCCCATCTTGACATATTCATTACCTTTTTCCTGCAATGTAGGAAGCACAACCAACTTTTCATTTTCCATGATAATTTGGACAACAAAGGTGCTGCTTCCCCTATAATCAAGGAAAGCACAAAGATTGGAGAGGTGGACAGAAGCACAGAGGGTGATCTTAGCAGTAGACTTCCAAAAGACGGAAATAACAGTTGTCTGAAGTGCATATAGCTGTCCAAGGAGGATGTTGCTCATAACATTTCTACCATACTTGGCCAAAATGGATTAGAGAAAGACTATCCAGATTGAACAATCAAAAATGACTGTCATAGAGAAACATCATATTTAAACTAAAAAACCCGAAAAAAGGCCACATACAGGAATGTTATGCTTTGTTGTAATTTTTTTTTTTTTTTACTTTTCAAATTTATGAGACAAATGACAAGAAAACAAAGGGAAATAGGGGGATTGGAATAGTTGAAGTGTGCAAAAGCTTGTCTGTACATCACACCATAAACAACATTTTAAAAAAGAAAAAAAAAAGCAAAATGGGAGAAAGCAACTATAAGTCTGCTGATATATAGGGCTTTTGCAATATGGGTTGGGCCGACCTGTGGGCCGAATTAAAAAATAATTAAAATAAAAATAAAATAGAGTATTAAAGATAATAAGAGTCCAAAACTCAAAGTTCATTTAAAATTTTTAATATTAAAATTTAGATACAAATTATTTACAATGTCTTGGAAAATATAACGAGAAAATAACTACTAGAATTAATGATAAGGGTAAACAAAAAATTAAGTTTGAAATTATCGTTTGATTTCATGAAGTGGACAAGTATTGTTCGATATCTTAAAATAGTATAGTGAACAAGTAAAGATAGACGGGGAGAGTAATAGTAACATTAATATTATTATGTAATATTGTCTTGTTGCTATTTATAGAGAGTAATAGTAACACTAATACTATGTAATATTGTCTTGTTGCTATTTATTTTAATATTTTTAAATTATAATTTAATTTAAAAATTTATAAAAAAAATATGTAATATTGTCCGGTTGCTATTTATTTTAATATGTTTAAATTATAATTTAATTTAAAATTTTATTTAAAAAATATAAGAATAAAAATGTGGGGGCCCGGCAAGGCCCGCGGCCCACATACAAATGGGTTGGGCTAACTATTTTCTAGCCCATAAAAAAGAAAGTCAGCCCGTCCTGGCCTGCAAATTCCAAAGCCTGTAAGGGCTAGCCCCGATGGGGTGGGCCGGCCCGTATTGACACCTCTAGTTGAGAAGCTTGCCTCAATTCTGCTTACCAGGTCAATCTTTTATGAGTAAAGAGTTCTGTACCAAGTTCATGACTTCAAAGCTCAAGATTAATGGACTTATGTATGGGGGTAAAAATCCGTGTCTTGCAAACAGACGAACCAGACTATGCCGGATGGCAGAATCGGAATCAAAAAGACGTTGGTCCAGTCCCTATTATAATTTGGGCTGATGTTGCCTCAGTACAACCAAACTCGCTCTGCAACCAGAAAATCTGCAGGATCTTTCCCCAGAAACGAATCAATTTCCAGATAGAGCATGATCAGAGCATGATCATAATGACCATCAGGCAGACCGACCGACAGCCTCAAGTTCAGCATCGTCCTGCCCCAAACAGCCTCAAGCCTAGCATCTGAGCTCAGCTAGGTGCTACTAAATAGCCTTTTCAGAACTAGCATGTAGTCTTTTCAGACTATGGCATAGGCCTATAAAAGAGCCCTCTCAGAAGAATGAGGGGAGGAAGGAACATCTCTGAAAACATCACAAGATGACGCTCTACTTTTTCTTCCCTTTTATTTTTCCTAGCCTTTGAGCAGTTTACATTCTTGTACTCGATCTATACTTTGTTAGTTTAGCCAAAAGCTAAGGAACTTGATGAACCTTAACTCACTTCCCTTAATTTCTTTTTCTTGGCAAATTATACTGTTGTCTAGAATGATAGTTTTTCCGGCAAACAACTTTAAGTACCATATTCCTAGGGAGGATACTACGGAACGCATTGAATTTGGACCAAAGTAATTTATGAGGCAGTAATAGGAGCAAAGTAACCAACCAATGTGGTACAAGTGCATGAACAGAACACAGATGAACTAGAGTTATCAAAGTACCGTAAAGAAATATAAAAATAAAAACCTTTAGTTTAAAAGCAGCAGACTCTTTGAGAGCGGAGATTGCATCAAGGTCAGCCAATTTTTTCTCTGTTTTTGGTTCTGAACCTGCCTCCATCCATAACGCCATTGTTAGTGCAGCCAAAGCGTTTGATTGCCAGAACTTGTATCTGCTCGGAGCTGAAACAGAGATGCATAGTTCAAACACCGGTGAGACTTCAGGCTCCGGCGGAACAATTGGGTCGAACTTTCTCGAAGACTTTGTTAATAGATGAGCTTCTGACGCTGCTTCTGAAGGCCCAGGAAGGCTTTCTTCACAGGCTTTCTAACACTACTAGTCACAAAAGAGTAACTTAGAAAGGCTATGCTCCTTTGCTCATTTTTCCTTTAATAGTTTAGTACGCGTGCTTTGCATGTGTGTCGTGTCAATAAATAAAATTATATTAATTTTTTATATATTTTTCTCAACATTAATCACTTGTATGCTATTTTTTTTAACGTAACACTATACATCAATTAATATAAATATTTTGATAAAATACTCATATTAGTCATTATTTTTTAAGGAACATCAATGTTTAAAGTGGAGAAGTAAACGTGAACAGAGAAAATAATAGACAGGCACAAACAAAAAAATATTATGAATCATAAAAGAGTTACTTAATAAGTCAGTGTATTGCCAGCGTAGCAACAAATTTGCCTTCTAGATCAAGCTCATCACAACGGACTTGCATAGTGCAAATTACCTCTCCTGTGTAATTTGTGAGTCATTGCATAGGAATGGGGATTTTACCCTGTGCGCATCCAAAAGGTAGCAACGGCGGGTTTCCCTTATCATTAAAAAAAAAAGAAATTAGCACCATGTACAGGTGAATTTCTCAACTGTTGCAAAACTGGTAGTAAATAACACCAATGAGTTCCAGGCCACTGATATTCATAAACATTGACAATTATAGATCTTATCTCTCCACTGGAATCAGTTTTTGAGGAAAAAAACTGTCATTTTGATAGGATTACATAAGAAATTAGTACCATTTACAGATGCATGGAATTTTTTGTGTTTCAGACACAAAAGCAGTTTACACCAGAAGAAAACTTAACCTATTAACCCTAACTCTTTAAACCATATGTAACCTGCTACCCTTTAAAGGGGAGAAGCATTCCTAATCTTGTTTTTAAAAGAAAAAACTTTGAATAAACCAGAAGCTCATGTTTCCTCAAGGATGCCACCAACATTTAGAAGTCAGCAAGAAAACCAGAATCTATGGGAGGAGCTTCAGGGGACAATATGCTAAATCCTGTCGAGGCGTCTGAAGGTCCAGAAACTAACCAATCATTGTACTGAATGTCCAAATCAGTTATGCTTTCCATTAACTGAGGATTTCTACTAACCTCCGGTGTGTCTGCAGGTTTAGGATTATATACATTTCCCAAACTGTTAGTTTGGCTAACAGGTATCTCCCAACCAAAGTCAAAATCTTCAAAACTTGGAATTAAAGTATTTTCACCTTGATATCCATGCTGGGAAACATTTTGGGCATCAGATGATGATGATGAAATATGTTGTTTACATAATTCAGGTTGGCAAGAGAAAGTATTCTCACACCTGCTTCCAAAAGTGCTTTCGGTCGTAGCAGAGGAAGGAAAATTATCATGGCAGGGAACTGAACTGTTTGGTGAGGTTCCACCATCTGGCTGATTGGACAACTGGGAGACAGGGGTAGTTAAATCTCCAAGAGTGGTGCCTGCATTTGTCGGGCAGGCCAGTAAATACTGGGAAGCAGTGGTATTTACAGAAGTGTTTCCTCCTTCTGGATGGAAGGCTACTGATGTTTGCTGAGGCAAACTGTTAACTAGAGTTTCCATCTGCATACTGTTGAGAGAACATTTGGACTTCAGATGACAGTGAGTTGTTATACATCTTATCCACCTGTGACTGAGAGGCTATTGAATTTTCAGAGGAAACAAGACTTTCAAATTCACTTAGAACACTAGGAAGTGTAGACAAGTGAGGCTGAGAAGGTGATGAATTAGCATATGGCGGAAAGAATGTTGGCGTTTCAGAAGATGCCGAATTTGCACATACACTAACATGTGTCTCACAGGGAATCTGAGGCTCCATTGGTGCATTATTTGCAGGTGCACCCACAAACCTAGGTTGCCTAGGTAACCGAGGTTGGAAAGAAACAGCATTAGAACGAATTATGCCAGCACTGGGGTGGGAAGGAATCTGAGGCTCCATTGTTGCATAATTTGTAGATGCACCCACAAGAGCAGGCTGCTGAAGTAGTTGATGTTGGGAAGAAACAGCATTAGCACCAAGTATCGCAGCATTGGGCTGAGCGGGCATCTGAGGTCCCATTGGTGGATAATTAGCAGGCACACCTACAAAACCAGGCTGCCTCTGTAGTTGAGGTTGGTAAGGAACAGCCCTAGCACCATGTATGCCAGCATTGTGCTGGGAGGAAGCAATATACTTATTGGAGCCTACAGGCCGTGAGCCACAAGGCACCTGCCACCTAGCCGCTGAAGAATGAGTTCTACCAAATTGAGGCACAGAGCAAGAGTTTGGTGAATTGTATCCAGATATATCAGTTGCAAATGCCTGTCCGGATGACCCTGCCCTTTTGAATGCTGTCCTGGTAGTAAAAAACTGGGGACCCCTGTGACCAACGTTGTGCCTTCTGTCCCCTGGATTAACATTAATGCTTGCATTGTGAAACTGTTGAGAGACAACATGGCTATGAAATTTGTCTCTAAGAGCAGTGGATGCCTGTCTAGTTGAACTTGGTAACCCAGGACTGCTTGACATGGAACAAGGACGAATTGTGGCTGGTCTAAACGTTTGGTTATGTGGAGGATAATTGGGTAATCTCTGAATAAAACCTGGAGCTTGGTTAGCTACGGGTGGAGGAACAGATACTGAAGTACCACGGCATGGAGTGACTGGTGGAGGCACTTTATCACCTTTCCTTGTGTTTTGTCTCTGTGTTCTCCAGAACTTGTCCTTTTCAGTAGCATGGCAATGGGCAATGCTGGAAATGCCAGTGCGCCAGTAGACACATGGAGCAAGGGTGTCACAAACATAACAATGGCACTGAAATTAAGAGAATAGTGATCAAGACTAACAAATTTTAGCTGAAACTAAATGGACTTCAAATGAAGGATAAAATTACTTACCTGATCACAGTGCCTTTCATGGGGAGTAGAACCAAAGGGAAATTTAGCACAAAGATGTCGTGAATGGGGATAATCTCTGCAGGCAATCTGCAAAAAGGAATACAAGCAGAAGATCAACATCAAAAGACCACCTCCAAACTCCCAAGTGAAATTCAGCGGATCATTGTAAAAATAACAGACTAGGAGAATTCTCTATTCAACACTTGTTACTCCACAAAAATTGCAATGTTACTGATATTAAGTGCAAAACTGAGTACCTGACCCTTTTCGCTTACAACAAGCAAATCATCAGAATCGTCATCTTTATCATTCTGAACTTGAACAGGCTTATCTGGGTCTTCCTCCAAAACCACACAATCATCATCGTCATCATTAGCATTGGTTAAAGACTTGATATTTTGCTTTGAATTCATAATCACTTCCCTCACTATTACAACATCATCGGAATCGTCTTTGCTACATCCATCCCCACCTTCACCCAAAAGTTCGGTAATCCAGGCATAGTCATCGCACCCTTTACCACCATCGGCATCTTTGGTTTTCACAATACCCACTTCTTCATCTGAACTTATATCCAATATCACTCTCTCCGGATTATCCATCATGATCCAAATTCTTGAATCCCCAAAAAATCTTTACATAACAAGATTGTTGGGGTTTTAAAATACAACAGCACTAGGGTTTGTTCGACAATTGCAACAGAAAAAATCCGCACAACAGAAGAAAGTGAGGGCCAAGAGGTTGGGTGATAAATTGAAAATTAAAAGTGATTGAAACCCTAATATACACAAAATAGATATTGAATTATGGAGCTTTTTGCTCATTCTCACTCCGTTCTAGTCTAGAATGTTTTGATTTTTCTGCGTTGAGCCTTTCCGGTAAATTACGAGATGCTCTTACCATTGAAAAATAAATAGCTAGGATACCACCAAACACTTGCATAGCATATAAAAACAGATTCTTAATAAAAAGTATTAATTTTTTGTGATTTAAATTTAAATTGGTTAAATATTAATGTGTATCCAACATCAAATGACAAACTAGAAAAATAATATAAAATGATAATTTCTTATATATAATATAAGATATTATTTAACTTAATACGATATTTAATGAAAAATTTTAAATTTTGTAATTTAAAATAACTTTTACATATTTATGTTATGCTCGTCATAAGTCATTTTAATTTTTAAAATATTATTTTTAACTATAAAAATATGATATTCTTTTTGAAATAAACTAAAAAGGGGTGTTATATAAAATAAATTTAAAAATAAAAAAGTTATAAATATAACAACAACATACTCAGTGTAATCTCGTAAGTGGGGTCTGGGGAGGGTAAAAAGTACGCAAACTTTACCATTACCTCATAGAGAAGAGAGGTTGTTTCTCGGAAACCCTCGTCTCAAAAATTCATAAGCAAAATAAACTAGATACCGAAAAAGGAAAAGGAAAGAAAAACAAGGAAGAACGACTAATAACGAAACCAATGATAGAACGTAAATACGATAAATTTAACAAATATAAGACAGATAATGACACCACAAGATATAAAAACCCGACTAATCCTACTACTTTATTATATCTCAAGGCCAGACAACATCCACTCCTTTCTATCTAAGGTCGTGTCCTCAGTGAGATCAAGTGTCGTCATATCTTGTCTAATCACCTCTCCCTAATAATTCTTCGGTCTACCTCTACTCCTCCAAGTAGCCCATAAATTCAACCTCTCACACCTCCTAACAGGAGTATCGGTACTTCTTCTATGCACATGTTCGCTTTCCTCATCTTGTTAGCTACAGGAGCCACCTCTAACTTCTCCCGAATGGTCTTGTTCCTAATTTTATTACTCCTAATATATCCACACATCCATCTCAACATCGTCATCTCCAAGACCTGCATCTTCTGAACATATAAGTTTTTAATTGGTCAATACTCCACCTCATACAACAAAAATGATTTAAACTCCATTCCTTGGGTCCTACCATAAAAATTACAAATATGTGATATATTATTTTTAAAGTTTTTAAAAATTAAATAATAAAAATAAATATATTTATTTTAAATATATTGATTGAATAAATAAAAGTAATGACGGAGAGAGTAGTATACTCCCTCTGTCCTATTTTATTTAGCACTCTTTCTTTTTTAGTTCGTCTAAAAAAGAATGTCACCTTAGTCTAATTGAAAATAATTTACCTTTAAAATTTTTATTTTACCCTTAATGAAATGATTCTCAGCCACACAAATATCTAACAATGATTTTAGACCACAAGTTTTAAAAATCTTTTTTTTAAAAAAATATTGTGTCAAGTTAAAGAATATCACATAAAATGAAACAGAGGAAGTGTTATTTATCGGTGAAAATACGTACTTTCATTATTTATTTTTATGGTAGGACCCGAGGAAAAGAAATGGAAAATTTTCTGAAAATATAACATTATTTTGACGTTGCACTGCTGACGTTAGAATCAATTAATTTATACAATCAATTAATTATTAGGTAAAATAAATATGTTGATAAAGTAATTCAGAATTTTCTTTAATGGATTCAAAATTCTAAGAAACAGATATACGAAGTAATCGAAAGAGATTCGATATCTAATATATACATAAAAAATATTTTTATCATATATAAATAGTATATGTTTTCAGCTAAAGAGATTTGAATGAACCGCCTAAATATCGTACGACTTCGCCACTGTAAATAACTAATGATAATTTATCCATGTTTTATAATAAAATTTTAAGAATCTTAATGCAATCAAAATAATAAAAGAGAACATAAATCAACAAGGGAAAATTCTTTTGGCCACAAAACTTGGTCATAATGATTAAAAAAAATATTGTTCACACTATAAGCTAGTTCTTTTTTGAATATTTTTGCCATTTATCTTAAAAATTAAGTATTGTTCTTCATTCATATTATTTTCAAAACAGCATTATTTGGTGATTTCATAGTCAATCATTAGAAAAAAATTATAAAGTCTATTACATTTTTCTTGAAAATAGATGTGTAACATATTAAGCTAATAATTTATTATCGGGGTTTATAAATATGTGTATATTCTTTCTTGATTAATTTTTTAAGAGTTTGCTGGAGGTGTATAATATATTTAACTATAACTTAAATTATTGTCGAATGTAGTGTATAATATAACGTAGTTGATCACCAACGAATTAAATTATTTGACTAATAATAAATAATTATAAATTACTTGAAAAGATCTTGTTTAAAAATAAGAATTCTTACTATACTTATCCACTCATATTAAAGTGTTAAAATAACAATTTGAGTCAAAGATTTTGAACCAAATCTATAAATGTGGATTGGAAGAGTCTTGTTCAAGAAAGAAAAATAGGGGATTCTTAAGTCGTTCTTACAAAATCCTAAGTTACATAATTTAAGCGAATTTTAAAAATTAAATACTTAAAGTAAATGAGTAACAAAACAATCAAAGAAAGACCATTAAAAATCTCCCAAGAATTCATCTAAGATAATAAATAATTAAAATCACAATAACACAATAACGAGATAAACAAAAGAATAAACTAAACAATGTGAAAATAAGACAATTTATGAGAAGGAAAAAATCCTTTTGGCTCAAAAATTTGATCCAAAATTGACCACAATGATAAAAAGACCTATTTACACTGCAAACTAATTTTGTTTGGGACATTTTTTATATTTTATCTGAAAGGTTGAATTTATTCTTTAATCATATTTCAATACAGTGTAATGATAGATAACATTAATAATTGGTGATTCCATAGTCAAATTGAAAAAAGAACCACAAAATTAACTATATTTTTTAAAAAAATACATTATTTAATTTATTTTTGTCAATGCCAAATATATTTATTTTGCATATTATAAAAAATATAAAATGTAAATAACCCAAATATATATTTTTCAACTAATACAATAACATATCCAGTGAAATCCCACAAGTGGGGTCTGGAGAGGATAGAATGTACGCAGACCTTACCACTACCTCATAAAAGTAGAGAGGTTGTTTCCTGGATGTATTTATTTGAAACATGATTCTCATTTATAGAACACAAATTCTTGTACTTAATTTTTTTTTTTTTGTTGATATGAACTTCGCACCCTCATCTCAAAAACCCATACGCAGAATAAACTAGATATGACAAACAGTAATAGAAAGGGGGAAAGCAAGAAGAAACAGAAAAAAACTAAAAAAATTAAAATTTTTAACACATAAGCAATAAATAATGACACACATATTATAAAACACTACTACTCCTCTACCCTACTAAACCCCATGACTAGATAACCACCTAACCCTACCAACCAATTAGCCTACCTCTACCCCTCTGTGTAACTCCTAAAACCAACCTCTCGTACCTCCTAACAGGAGCATCGGTACTCCTTCTTTTCATATGTCCAAACCATTGCAGTCTCGCTTCCTTCATCTTATCTGCCACCGGAGCAACCTCTAGCTTCTCCCGAATGGTCTCATTCATAACCTTATCACTCCTAGTGTGACCACATATCCATCTTAACATCCTCATCTCTGCAACATGCATCTTCTGGACATATACATTTTTGATTGGCCAACACTCCACTCTATACAGCAAAGATGGTCTAACCAACAATCTGTAAAACTTACCTTTGAGTTTAGGTGGTATCTTCTTATCACAAATACGTCAGATGCCATCCTCCATTTATTCTAAGTTGCCCCAATATGATGTGTAACAGCTTTCGAGCAGGTCTTTCA
>DF365962.1:14252-25749 GCA_000787875.1 Solanum virginianum
GATCCAATTTTAGAGCAATCGGATCGGAAAATAATTTTCGCAAGTTTTACCAAAAACAATGAGGGTGAGTGACAGGGCTGCAACGCGGACCCATCGTAGACCCACACTTATTTTTTTTTCATTTTTGATGGAGGTTGAAATTCTTGAAAATACACTGGTGTGAGATGGGTCTGCGTCACAGACCAGTGCAATTTTGGTGACGAGTTTTCTTTTAATTTCGAAAAGGGTATTTTGGATATTTCCAACTTATTTTAATGCCTTAAAACATATTTTAACTCTTTCAATTCATACAAAGGGTTTAAAAAATTTATATTCTCGTAGTTCTAAATACATGAAAGTTTCTACGAGAGATAACATGAAGGGGATTAAGGATTTCCAAAGTTCGGGTCAAATTCTTGTTGAAGATTAGTATAATCTTCATCCCAGGTATGTAAAGGCTACCCAGAACATGAGATTATTCTTCCATGTACCCCCATTATTGAATTAGTTTGAATAATTGAAAGTGATGAGTCTTGTTGTACAAAAATCTTGAATGTATCTTGAAAACCATTTTTACTTTACTTGTATTTTTTGAAATTAATGATCATCATAATTCGAACTACTTGTTTAAATGTTTTACCTAGACTATTGTATAAATTCTACATGTTTTACTGCCAAAGATGCCATGAATGAACCTAGGGGTTGATGTCTAGAGCCTTGAGAACATAATTATGCTTGATTGTTGTGATTAGGGTCTTGATTTGAATAAGTACTGATGATAATGTTGCTGGAATTGATAGAGGGTGAGACTCTTAGAGCCTTTAGGAGGTTACACTTGAGTTCTAAAGAATGTTCATAATTTTTCTGAGTTGAGAGATGATGAGATGAGTTGATGCCCTTGTCAAAAAGGGACTAAATGATGAGAAACCTTGATGTTGATCTTTATGAGCATGTTGAGTCTTAGGAGGAGTATTGAGCATCAAAAATAAGTAAGAGTGAGTCCCACTCGCACTCATTAACTACGTGGTCAGCGTAGAAAAGGATTGGACCGTGAGCAACGGATGTTTCCTTAGTCCCAAAGAAGATTTGACTTTATTATAAACCCAAGGATGTACACCTTTTTACCCCGGCAAGGTACTGGGCGGATTCCGAAATAACATTACTTTGTTGTACCATTATCGACTCATAGGTGATGGGCGTAGGTCCGAGAAAATCTTAGATAGGTCCTACGTTGTTAGTACTCTGATATTGATGTGATAGTATGAGTCTTGACTGATGGTGATATGATAATATCCTATTCCTTATCCATAGTGGAGATTGAGTAACCGATGAGTTTATGTCATATTATATTGTCTTGCCTATACTGTTTACATTAGACTGTTTTACATACAGTACATTCCATGTACTAATGCCTCTTTGGTGCTGCATCATTTTATGATGTAGATTTAGTAGATAGAAGACTTCAGTAGGCAGATTGTTAAGGTTCAGAGCTATTTGATTCCTAAGAGTGATGAGTTCTCCCCTGCATTCAGAGGATGATTCTTTCTTTATATATGTTGAGTTATTTTATTTGATTGTGGTAGCCATGGCCGATCGTGGTACCGTCCTTGACAATAGTTATAGAGGTTTCATAGACACAAAGAGATGATAGATGATTGGGGTCCTTTCCCCCCCCCCCCCTTGTTTCCATTTTAAACTGAGTTTCTTCATTTATCCTGCTTCATGTGATAGATATAGTTGAGAAGTCTTATTGCCCACTGATGGCTAAGGTTATTATTCTGTAACATCTTCCGCTAGTTTACTGATTGAACAACTGTGATGGGACTAGGTTGTTTGCTTGGGGACTAGCAATAGTCTTTGAGTGCAGTTACGCCTAGGGTACCCTCCCAGGACGTGACAAATACACACTGCATGATGAGAGTGTAATAAATTTTCTTCGAACCAAACATAAGCTACTCTTCAATTTTGCACAAATTAATCCCGCAAAGTTGAATTGAGCTTGGCCCAAAGATCAAGATAATACTTCCTAATGATTCAATTAATTAGAAAAGAAAGTAATGTGTGTTACATTTTACATAACTTTACCTTGCATTTTTATCAAAAGATATTTTCAAGTCTTAGCAATTAATTAGAAAAGAAAGTAATGTGTTACATTTTACACAGCTTTATCTTGCATTTTTATCAAAAAATATTTTTAAGTCTTGAATTCATGACCTCTTGGTCATATGGTAACAACTTTACTAGTTGCTCCAAGACTCGCCTTCAAATAATTTACTAAAAAAAATATTTATAAGAAAGCAAGTTTGCTAAGGAATAAACATATATCAAAGGGATAAGGATAACTTGATATTAGTAATAAAATAACATAATTTAAAGTATGCAAAGTGATTTCAAATGGATTATAATCATAAATTGAAGAATATTTTAATATGAATTAGAGCATAGAAATCCTAGTTAGAGTTAGAAATAAATTATGTAATACATAATTTCTTGTGACAACGGTTTATGCTAGAAAAATTATATGGTGATTAAATTCAAGGTTGAGATGAAACTCAAAAAAATATAAAATTATTAAAACAAAGTTTAAGAATTTATTTAATTTGTCATTGACCATGATGCTTTAAGAATAATCATAGTACATGGCTATTTATTCAAAATAATTATAAAAAAATGACTATTTGCTATATAGGCATGTGTAGTTAGTGTATATTTTATTTACAGTTTGAATGTATTATAATGTAGATTTAGTGTATCGTTCATGTATAAATACTTTACATTGTATAGTCAATATATATTTTGTATGACTTTTAACAAGTTATATTGTATAGTCATATATATATTTTTTATGATTTTAGATTTTTTTATATAAATAAAATATAATTATTTTTATAATAAATTAATTAATTTATTGTATATATTTGAAATTATCTCATTGCTTTATTCTTAAAATTAAAAGCTCTTTCTCAACCAATTAAGGAAAATATGATTTCTGACAAACTAAACTTTTTGCAACAAAAAAAAAAGGGATGCATTTATTTCAATAGTATGCGACTATCAACTAGGGGCATGGTATAGTATGGTATGATATTTAAAAATTTCATACGATAATTTTAATTTTTGGTATCTAAAAATATGATTTTATTATCATACTAAATTAGCTCGGTATGGTTCGGTACTTCTTATTTTGATTTTGATATTTTACGATATGATTGTTCAATAACCATAATTAATTTGACATCGAAATAATATATTCATATAATAAAGAAGTGTAACTTTAATTATATTGAAAAACGTCTCAAGCTAATCAATTAAGTAATCAAACACTATAAACATCTTCAAGTTGTGGACAACGTATAATACAAAAGCTAATCAATGGTTTTAAATTTATTTTTCTTAAACAACGTATATAACTAGATATACATACTTTTTTTTCTATAGAATTTTTTCAGACATATTATCTATCAATGACCATCTAAGGGGAATGTTGTCGATAAGTATGTAATTATGGATGATCATAACTCTCAGATACAATTTTCTCCACAGACCTATTACGTGAAATATTACTCAAATATCTAATCTTTTAAAAAGTGTTTAGGCACTGGACAAACTTACTATCACGTGAAGATTCTCTAAATACTCACACTATGAATGACTGATTTATACACTCTCACCGTTTACTATTAGATGTCAAAAAATTATTAATTTGATTTTCATTTTTATTTGTCATTTTGGAGAAATCAAGATAGGACAATTCTTTTTTTTTTAAACCTATTTTACCTTCAATGATCAATTTATCCTTAGATTACCTTGACAATATTTCTAGAAAAAACAGAAATATTATTAAATCATGAGACACTTTCACTTGCCATTGTATTGATAGTATTAAAGATATTAGAATTTAAATTATGAATTTAATGACTATTTTTATTAGTTAACAGAGGTAAAATAGTAATCTCACTATACTAATTATTCTTTTTAATAGGTGTGTCAAATTAAAATTTGACATCTAACAGTGAACAACTACAACATACCTAGTGGAATCTCACAAATAGGGAGGCTAAAATGAATCTCACTTGATCATTGGAGGACAAGTTCCACGTCGCATTTTTAGAAATTTAGCACAAAAGTATGGGCCTATTATGTACTTGCAACTCGGAGAAATTCCCACCGTGATCATATCATCACCTAGTATTGCACAAGAAATTATGAAAATTCACAATCTCGCTTTTGGTACTAGACCACAATTTGTATCCACAACCATCATATTTTACAATAATAAAGATATTGCATTTAGCCAATATGGTGATTATGCGTAAAATTTGTATTGTAGAACTTCTTAGCGCGAGGATGATCAAGTCCTTTAGTGGAATTCGACAAGATGAACTTTCGAATCTTATTTCATCTATCGGTCCATGAGGGGCTCTACAGTAAATATGACAGAAAGATTTTTTCAGTTTACCAACTCTGTTACTTATAGATCAGCTTTCAAAAAAATATACAAAGATAGAAACGAGTTCATAACACTTTTGAAGGAAGTACTCATTTTAGTTGGAGGTTTTGATGTGGCGGAAGTTACTTCTGAACATATATGGTGTGAAATCTAATGCACATCAAAAGATTGATGGAATTGTGGAAAACATCATTAATGAGCATATTGAAAATAAAGCAGCTGGGAAGAAGGGAAATGGTGAGTTTGGAGATGAGTATTTGGTTGATGTTTTACTAAGAATTAAGGAGAACGATGAACAATTTTCAATTACAAATTACCACATTAAAGCTTAACATAGTGAATGCAAGGATATGTATATATCCAGTTAAAGTGCATTTCTCAGAGCTGTCAGGCCACTAAAGCAATTGTTTGGGTCCTCACTTTCTCCCAAAATGGTATATATATATATATGTTTAAATATTACTTAAAAAAAGGTTACATGTATTGATAAATTTAAAAATAATTTTTTGAATATATAAATAATTTTTTTATCTCATTTAATATAGTGATTGTTGTTACAATTAAGAAATAAAATAGTATTTTATTAGTTGTAGCATCCAATCTGAAATGTCTATCTATTTTATTTTCTCATTTATATTTTAATGATTATCATGAACCAACAATATCATTTATTTTTATTTTTTTATTCCTCTTTCACTATTTTTATTTCCTCATTTGAATACAATAAAGTCTCTCAAACGATCAAGCTTTTACATTGTTCTATGTATATAAAAAGATCAAATTTATTTTGTAGTGTCTTCTTCAAATATCAAGCACTAAAACTAATCAATACTATTGTAATAACATTGTGTCAACTTATCAAATTTAGCGCAACACTATTTTGATATTATTATAAAAACTCTTCAAACTTTTGAGTCATATTTTATAAATGTAAATTTATCTCATATATCTTTCATTGATAATTTACATGTTTACATTTTTACTTCATAAAATATGCGTGTATTTATATCTTTTCAAATCTTATTTGTAAAATTAATCTAAGTATGTTATAACTATTCAATTTATATATGTCAACTAAAGTATTGTGGAATGGCATTTCTTGGAGGATGTCTTAATTAGACGATAGTTTCCACAAAAGTTTATAGAATGGATAATGAGGTGTGTAAAAATAGTAACCTATTCTATCATGATAAATGGATGCCCAAGTCCAGCATTTAAAGCCAGATGACTGATTCAAATACCATCCTAGGTGCCACAAGCAACAGATTATACAACTAAATTTTGCAGATGACTTTTTGTTGTTCAGTAGAGGGGAAATGACATCAGCAAAAATGGTAGATGAATGCTTGCAACAATTTTCCAATGTCTCTAGACTCATAGCAAACCAGGATAAAAGTTGTATCTACTTTGGAGGTGTATCAGAAAATGTTCAACAAGAAATACTGCAGCATACAGGTTTCACAAAAGGCTCACTTCCTTTCAGATACTTGGGAGTTCCAAGAAGCTATTAGTAGGACAATGGCAGCCATTAATAGATAAAACACTGGGTAAGATAACAACATGGACAACAAAGTTCTTGTCATATGCAGGAAGATTACAGCTAGTCCAAAGTATGTTAGAAGCAATGGAAACTTTTTGGGCTCAGTCTTTATCATGCCAAAAAAGATCATTCAAATAGTGAAAACCATATATAAAAGATTTCTCTGGAAAGAGGTACAAAGAAAAGGGAAAACACTGATAGAATGCCATTCCAGAGAAAAGGAAAAACACTGGGAGAATGGGAAACTATATGCAAACCAAAGGTAGCAGGAGGAATGAATGTCACTAATCTATATGTATGGAACAAGGTTGTTATCCTCAAGCATCTATGGAAAACTATATAAAAAGAAAGATAAATTGTAGATTATATGGGTACATATTTTTTACATCAAAGGAAGACAACCATGGGAAGTAAACAACAAACAACCATCCTGGATAGTAAGGAAGATCATGCAGGCAGGGCACTGGTTGGAGGAGAAGGGCATTTCACTAAGTGATGCAATGGAGGCAAATGAGTTCAGCATTAAAGCAATATAAAAGAGCCTAAGAGGAGAGTTCTCTAAAGTCCCATGGAGGAAATTAACATGTAACAATCTAGGCAGTCCTAAATGAAAGTTTACACTACATCTGGTAATACAAGAGAGACTACACACAAAGGATAGGCTAGGTAACTGGGGGATAATCAGTGACATAACTTGCAGTCTATGTAGTGCTGAAATAGAATCTCATCAGCACCTCTTCTTCGCATGCTCTTTTTCTGGGAAAGTATGGCAAACACTACTAAAATGGCTATCAAGCAACAACAACAGTAAGGGATGGAAAGATGAACTACAATGAGCAATGAATCATGCAACAAATAGGACACCTCATGCAGAAGTATACAGAATTACACTGGCAACAGCTTTGTACTACATATGGCAAGAAAGGAACTACAGAATATTTCAACACAAGGAAAGAACAACTGAGGCGATCATAAGATTAGTTATACAGGAGGTTCATAGTAAAGCAAGCATGTTCTATAAATTGGCAAATACTATGTGTAGAGTAAATTTTCACCCTTAAACTAGACTCCAAGATTGGAAAGAGATACAGAGAGACTTGGAGAATGGGACTTTGTCCATATCCTAAGTCCAATTCTGTAAACGTTGACGATCTGTTAATAAAAATATAGTTACCACAAAAAAGCGTATTTATATTCCCTTTAAAAAGGCAACTCAAATATCATATAATTGGAATATTTATAAAGAGATCAAAATAGGGTTCAAGGAGGTCAATATCATACTACGTTCGAGAAATACGTCACTAACGACCCTCGAATCATGGAGAAATCTTAGGAGATAAGCATCAAGGGAGGAATAGATTTGTACTCACATGATTGCAATTTTTTTCTATCACATTAAAATTTGCTGCAAACACACAAATTTCATAAACTTTTTTGCTCTCTTAAAATGCCATGCCTAGTTAGGAGTAGATCAGAGGGTGGCTTAACAATGTTAGAAAAAAGGCAAGCGTCTTAGGTCTCCAAATATTAGGGCCTCGATTTTTATTTTAGTAATAATAGGTTATAAATTTTTTTTTTAGAGAAAAATACTAAGTAAGTTTTATTTACAGTAAAGATTATTGATTTCATATAAAAGGAAAGAATTATTAAAATAAGTTTGGCACATCTGAAATATGATTATATGATCAGTTAATTAATTTTTTTAAGTTTAAGACTTTAATTCAATTTTTGCCTAGGCCACTAATATGCCTGAGTCGTTCCTATAGAGAACGCTATGCTTCCATCATCAATAATTAGTTTAAATGATGATATACCATACATACAACAAAATATAATGAAAAGTTAAGTGATTGACGATAAGAATGTATTGTGCAATAGTTCGTACATAGAAAATGTAAATCATATTAGATAAATCCAGTGCAATGAACTTGACTCAAAAAAGTCAAAAGATTGTTGGTGAGAGAAATCATTCCCATATGGGAAATCACTCAGCCGATGAACTCAGTCGATCCTTATGGGTCAATGTCTCGATCTAATTAAAAAATAAAATACTTTCTTTATTTTTTTAATCTTAATTTGTCTGTATACGAAATTTAATTTCTTTTTACATAAATTTCTTTATTTTATATTTCACTTGCACCAAAAAATCAATTTGAAGTTGAAAAATTGAACCAAACCAATCTGATTTGGTTTGAAATACGGTGCACATTTTTTAAAAATTAAACACTAGAAGAATTAAGTCAAATTTTAGCAAAATCGAATCGAAGAATCAAACTTCCACCTACCCATTTGTGTGACTCTAATTTATTTTATAAAGAGAAAAAAAATTTTAAGTTAAATTGTTTTTATTTATCGTATTACAATATATTTTTTACAAAAGTATGACACAAAAATTAAAATAAAAAATAATAAAGTTGTAAAAGAGAAAAGTTGACAAAGAATGTGCTTAGCGTCGAAAGTGACTAATGGAGCTCATTATGGTTCAAAACTGAACCATAATCAATAGTTTAATTATAAAATTAGTTTGTTGTCTTAGTGGTATTAGCTTATCAATAATTGATGAATGGATTAGATTTTTACGGTTAACGACTTGTTAGTTAGTGTGAGAAGATTATTCAATTTTCTAATTGTTTATTTGTTAAGAATTATTTTAAAAAGATACTTTTTTAAAAAAAAATCTAAGTTTAAGTTATAGATATATTACATATTAGTAGATTCGTTAATCTTAAATTTATATTAAATATATCAAATAAGATCTCAAAATGGTTAAATTAGGAAAAAATATTTTTTCAACCTAATGAAAACAAATAAATTAAAATCGATGAGGTATACAGATAGAGATAGATTGAAAGTGGATGCGAAAGAGTCGTCAGTTAAAGAGTGACCAATTAATATGACAAAACTTACTTCGTCCAATTTATTTATTCTAGGAGTACTGCACGGGCCGTCTCGATCATAAGGCCATTAAATCAATCTCTTGGGATCTCAAACAATTGGGGTTTCACTTTCTTTCAAAGATGTGTGTATATATATATTGTTAAAAAGTACTCAGATATTGATAAGTTTGAAAGTATTTTTTGAATAGAAAATATAACAATTTTTTAATCTCATTTAATACAGCGATTACTATTATAATTGAGAAATGGAATAATATTTAGTTAGTTGCAACATCCTTGCTTATGTAGCTGTCTATTTTGTTGCCTCATTTATATTCTTTTTTATTATCATTTATTTTTTTATTCCCCTTTCATTATTTTTGTTCTATTATTATTAAAAGTCTTTCAAATGGTCAAACCTTCTACGTTATGCAAAACTTATTGATGTGTATTTATAAAAAGTTTGAATTTATTTTTTTGTTATTTTCTTCAAATTTCAAGTACTAAAACTAACCAACACTATTTTAATATCATTATATCTACTTACCAAGTTTAGCACAACACTATTTCGATATCATTATATAAGTTTTTCAATTTTTTGAGTCAAATATTTTATTATTCTAATTTTATATTATATATTTTTATTAAAAATTTACATTGTTTTACATTCTTACTTCATAATATTCGTATATATCTTACCTCTCTAACCCTTAGTTGTAGAATACACTGATTATGTTATAATTATTCAATTTATATATGTCAATTATAAAAAAATAAAGTCTCTCTTCGAAATTTGACTTTAGGCCCCCGAACTTGTTGAAGCAACCCTGGAGTAGATGATTGGTGAATGTAGAGTTCTCTATCAGGTTTCAACCTACAACATTTAGTCGGGGACAAGCTAGAAGTCTGGTATGAATTTGACCAAACTAAGTAATTTTTATTTAAATAGTATATTTATATTAGGAAATTTATTAAATATGTTTAAATATTAAATTTAGAATTCATTTATTAAAACCTAAAATAGTTATTATAATATTCAGATTCCATACCACCATTAAAATCTGACTTCACCATTGCATTTAGTGAGAAAAAACCTTTATGTTTTTTTATGATTATTGTTATTTGGTGAAGTGGAAGATTCTCTGCGTACTGGCACGTAATGCGATAACTGATTTATTTGTCATTTGGAAATTATATTGGACCATTAAACTGAAGGCATGTAACAAGGTTTTAAATTAGTAAAATTTATATAATTTTCACATATTTAATATTCTATATCACTTGATATGTGTGTACAAATGAATTAAAAGAGGTCATTTTTTAAAACAGGAATAATATATTGTTGGTGGAAAAGAATGAAAGTGGTGGCCAATACTTGTTGGAACTTTGTCTTTAATGCTTAGTGGGACAAACTTTAACGGTGGAAGTTCATTTTGCGGGTTAATAAGTAAACTAATGATGGTTTAATCATTCATTGAGGGACTTTTTTTTTATTAAATATTAAATATTAAATAGATAATGGGTAAAAGCAAATAATGGAGGTTTAAAATGCGAATATTTATTACTGTGAAATGATTGTCAATATTATAAAAGGGAAATTTTATTACTGTGAAATGAAAGATTATAATTCGAGAATGTCAAAGTATATTAGCATTAGCTGATGAGTTGTTGACTTGATTGTTATGTATTTATTCATATTTTTCAATTGAACCTGTATAATTATAATAGACGAACTGAATATATGTTATATTTGATCTTTGATTGAAATGAGATGCATTATTTGTAACCGTTCAGTTCTGCTAATGTTATTGTCCGCTTTGCGTCTAGGTCCGCATAATTTTAAGATGTATCACTACTAGGTAAAGTTTGCTTACTTATATACCCATCTCTTTTGTATTTTATCGATGTAGGACTTTTTTGGCTTAAGGTGGATTGTTACATATATCCCCTCTATAGACTTAAAATTTTTACTGAGGTTTGCTCCACTGCATGAGAATTGCCTAGACTCAACATAAGGTCTGCCCCAGCTTATTGAAATTTACATAAACTCAATTGAATTTGGCTCATATTGACAAGACTGACACATGAGTGACTATGATACTATTTGTAATGGCTCAGTCTTGCTAGTGATATTGTCCGGTTTGGGCCTAGGCCTGCACGACCTTAAATTGCATTACTACTAGGTAAGGTCTGCTTACTTATATATTCAACATTTTTCCTAGTTATTTTGCCGATATGAGACTTTCTTAACTTAAGATGACTTGCTACATCCTTATCCTCTATTTTGTTGATATTATACAATGCACAAGCATTAACATGAGATCGAATATGAATAATGGCGAGTACATAGGGATCATCCGTGTTGTGATTACTTGTATTTATGTGGACACATGCAAATGATCGGTGCTAGGGATTGTTCTAATCTATGGTGCATTATTCAGGTCATCTGCACGAATACATAGAGATTGTTTATGCCGGTACATAGATCTCTTGTGGATGACAAATTCTTAGATATTATCTACGAGTATCATGTATATATTGTTACACCAAAAATTGACCGACTCTCTTCGAAAATGAGGTTCGATGCCCAATCATTTGAGCACGAATCAAATTCCCGAAAATTGAAAGAAAATAGAGTCGCCACCTAATTTT
>DF365961.1:0-14313 GCA_000787875.1 Solanum virginianum
TGATCATCAACTTCCTTATGGTTCATGGGAAAGTATCCACGAACGAAAATTCCAACAATATAACATATAATATTAATTATAATCTCAGTGCATAATATATCTAACTCAATGGAAGAGTTACTAACTCATTTAGAATTCAAGAATTAAGGTAAAACTCTATTTGAACTCAATTATGGAGAATAAACATGTGGGGCGCGTGGATGAACTCAGTCCAACGCTATGGGTAGCCTTACATACCTGAAAAGTTTATATTACCATCAAAGTTTGATGAATACGCTCTTTCTTGGAGAAAATCCTCAATCTTGATTGTTCTTTTAAAGTGAAAGAACTTGGAAGGACATTGGTTGAAGAAATTCTCTTCTTCAAGAAATCCTTTCTTGTGATTCTTGAATTCGTCTTCTTGAAACCCTAGGTTATGATTTAAGATTCTATTTGAATCTTGAGTTCTTAACTTAGAATATTTATAGTTCTTGATGAAGAATCTACATTCTTGAAAAAGAACAATCAAGAAATCCTTTCTTGGGATTCTCAAATTTATCTTCTTGAAACCCTAGGTTATGATTTAAGATTCTATTAGATATTCATGAATAGATAAAGAAATCTAGGTTGGGTGGCTTGAAATTCATGAAGAATAACTTACCTTGAGGAGGAATCTTGGAAGCTAATCCTAACTTGATGACTTTCTTGATGATTCTTGAGTGTTTATGTTTAGGAATGAAGGACAGGATTTTTAATTATAAAAACTGACGTTTTATGCGTTTTAAGACGTTAAATAGACCCCAAAAGGTTTTAGAATAAAAGTACCCTAAAAATAAAAAGAAAAAAATATCATAACTTATCCAGTAAGGGTCCGCGTCAGCTCCACGATGCACTCCGAGCACGGACCTTTAGACAGCTCTGCACTCCTTCACTAAAATGCTCATAACTTTCTACTCTGAACTCTGACTAAGCGAAATTTGATGCGCTGGAAAGCTAATTCAAGTATCTTTAATTTGATATATTATGGGTCACCTAATTTATTATACATTAGGAGATATGGTCATTAAAAGCTGACTCTTCTATTGACTCATACAAAAACTTAGTTGGTAGAAATTTTTTAGACTTGGCTTGATGTAAAAGATCCTTATGACTCTAAATCACATCTAATATACTTTAAATACTTAGGAATTTATCCTAAGATATATATATATAATCTAGAAGTCATTGGTCCATCTAATTATTATAAAATCTTACGTTATAATTCAAACGCTAAGAATGTTTTTAGCTTAACTTTGTACTAGAGGGTTTATATGACCTTAGTTCATCTCCAATTTTATTCCCACATTAAGAAATTGACTTTAACACTTATACTCAATTAAGAATCATTAACTAAAATTCTAGATCATATGAAGAATTGCTCAGTCTCAGTTTAAAAAGATATTAAAAATAAATTGGGGTGTTACACCTGCACCATCAGAAATGGGGAGAGGAAGACCACGCAAGAACACGCAGACATTGCAAAATGAGGAAATCCTCCAAGAAATTAGCTTGAGTGTGGGTCTCAACAAAGCCCTGGAGCTAGCTCTCACAACAAGGAAATACCAACCTTAGATACAAGCTCAGGAAAGGATAAAGACAAGGAACAAGATGCAAGAACTGAGGAGTGGGCGGATCTGGGGAAATGTAATGAAATGGAAGGGAAAACACAACAGATGGTGGGAAAAACCAATGGAATAGTGTTTGAAGAGGAACCTCTAGAGGCCACAAAATAACCAGCTCAAGAGAACAAGCCTTGGGCAAATCTATTTGCTACGAATCGATTAGCTACTCGATGTATGGATCTAACCTATATAGCTCCTAGTGTAGTTGAAGGGGAGAAAGTTATGGAAATCTTGCCTGAGGACATTACAGAAGTTGAATCTAAGTGGAAACCATTCATAGTTTTATATGTGCTAGGTGTCGCCCCTTCTATAGGAGCTATGGAGAGGTTTATAACCAGCCAAGGAACTTTCACAGTTAAACCAGTGGTTTTATACCATTCTGAGGGTTACTTTGTTGTGAGATTTACTTATGAAGAGGAGAGGGACAAACTGTTGTGCTCAGGTCCTCATCACATGCTGAAGAGACCATTCATAATGAAACCATAGACCTCTGACTTCAACTTCAAGAAAGAGATTCTCACTACCATTCCACTCTGGGTTAAGCTCCCTAATTTGCCATTAAATTGTTGGAATGCCATGGTACTTAGCAAAATTGGAAGCAACCTAGGACCACCACTATATGTAGATGATTACACTATAAACATCAGTAGGATATCCTTTGCAAGGATTTTGGTGGAAATGGATGTAGCCAAAGTGCTCCCCAAATCAGTTAAGTTGCAGGACCCAAAAGGGAAGATATTTGAGCAGGCAATTGTATAGGAGTGGAAGTCAATTTTCTATTAGAAGTGCCTACAAGTAGGACATTCTTGTCAAGAAAAACCAGGGATAAGGAAGGGACAGAACCAAATCCAGAAAAAGGAATAGAAGCCCACAGGATTGCCTCCAATTAACAATGCTCATGAACAAAGCTCTGCAGATAAAGGAAAAGAGATTAAGAAAGCTGAATGTAATGAGGAGGAATGGCAAACAGTGAGGTATCGATCAGCCAAACAAAAATACACTCACAAAAGATCACAAGTACACAGTAAAACTGGGGATGTGAGTTGTAAAGAACCTGGACAACAAAGTGGTGCAAAAGGGGAAGGAAGTGAAAAGGAACCTCCAGGACATTTAAATCATGATAGTCACATGGAATGTTAGGGGCTTCAACCAAGGGGCCAAACATAAGGAAATGAGGATGTTCATTAGAAGAAATAAAGTAAGATGCATAGCAATACTTGAGCATAGATTTAGAATGGATAAAGTGAATAGGATTCTTAATAAAATCATTCCAGGCTGGGAGTGGATTACAAATGTAGATAGCAACACAAGGGGGAGGATCTGGGTAGCATGGGACAATGTCAATATAAAATTTGAATGCAAAAGCACCTCAGGCTAACATGTCCATGGTACGTTAACAATAATGCAAGAGGGGAAGCAATTCCAGTTCACAACAGTTTATGGATTTCACACCATTGTTACTAGGAGGCCTTTATGGGAAAGCTTGAAAAACCTGAACCAAAACATTAAAGAACCTTGGCTAATCATGGGAGATTTCAATATAGTCTTGACATCAGATGATAGACCAATTGGGAGCCCAGTGCAGGAACAAGAGACTAGGGATTTCAATGAATGCTTGGCACAATGTGACCTAGTAGAGCTATCAACTGTGGAGAAGGAATATACATCGACAAATGGCAATGTATTCAGTAGAATTGATAAAGCTCTAGTGAATGCAGAGTGGGTAATGGGAATGTCAGTAACATATATTCAGGTAATGGAGCCAGTCTTCTCTGATCACTCTTCTCTAGTATCAGAATAGTGCAGCATATTACTAGCACCAGAGCACCTTTCAGATTCTTCAACTGCCTAGCAAAACATCCAAGCTTCCACAGTAAAGTATCACAAGGATGGCAAAGACAAGGAACAAACATAAAAGATGTGTGGAATAACTTAAAGTCTGTGAAAATGCAAATGCAGGATTTGAACAAAAGTGAGTTCTCTAGAATCTCTGATAAAGTCAAGAATCTGAGGGAACAATTGGAACTTAAGCAAAAACAAATGGATACACTGCCAATACAGAAACAAATGATAGAAGACGAGAAAAATGCCAGGAAAGAACTGCTAAAATGGAGCCAAATTAAAGAAGAAATTTATAAGCAAAAATCTAGAGTACACTGGCTGCAGCTGGGAGACTCTAATACCAGGTACTTCTTTGCAAGCATGAAGAGTAGAAGAACATGTAATCACATAAACATGCTAACAAAAAAAGATGATACTATACTGAGAGAGCCACAGGAAATCACTGAGGAAGCTATGAGACTCTACCAACATCGACTTGGTCAAAACAGCCCTAAAATGCCATCTGCACAACAGAAAGTGATGAAGGAGGGTCCAATACTAACAAGAGAACAACAGTTATCCCTAATTAAGAATTCACCAGGAAGGATGTATTAAAAGGCCTTAAAAGCATAGAAGACAACAAGGCCCCAGGAGGGGATGGTTTCAATGCTTACTTCTTTAAGAGGACCTGATCCATCATAGGGGAAGATATCACTAATGCGGTCCCTACAATTCTTTCACACAAATAAGATGTTCAAGCCCATCAACAAAATAACAGTCACTTTGAAACCCGAGGTAAACTATCCTAGCTCAATAAAGGAATATAGGCCTATTTCATGTTGTACTATTATCTACAAGATTATATACAAAATGCTTATGCAAAGATAGCAAAGTGTTATGGAATATCTTGTAGATCCTAGTCAGGTAGCCTTTGTGCTAGGAAGAATGCTAACTGACAATGTGATTATAAGTCATGAATTGATCAAAGGATATGGGAGGAAAGGGATACACCAAGATGTATGATAAAAGTAGACATGCAAAAGGCATACGAATCTCTTGAATGGCACTTCCTTATAGAAGTCCTACATGGTGTACAGATGCCCACAAATTTTGTCAACTGGATCATGCAGTGTGTAACAACAGTGAGCTACTCTATCCTGTTGAACGAAACTCCTAGTACATCTTTTAAGGCAAAAAGAGGGATTAGGCAGGGGCATCCCTTATCCCCATACCTTTTGTGTTGGAAATAGAGTACTTGACAAGGTCCTTGAAGACACTTAAAGTAACAAAAGACTTCAGATTTCATCCAAGATGCCAAAAATTGCAATTGTGCAATTGAGCTTTGCTGATGACCATCTATTATTCTGCAGAGGAGATTTAGACTCAGTTAAGCTTGTACATAAGTGTTTCCTGGAATTCTCTAGGGTCTCAGGCCTAGTAGCTAACCAGGACAAGAGTAAGTCTACTTTGGAGGGATATAAAAGCTTATACAATAACATATCCTTCAATACACAGGCTTTAGAAAGGGAACTTTACCTTTCAAGTACTTGGGGGTACTATTAAGTTCTAAAAGATTGACAGTCCAACAATGCCAACCAATGCTTGAGAAAATGGTAGACAAAATTAGAGCATGGACAGTGAAGTATTTATCCTATTCAGAAAGACTTCAACTAGTTCAAAGTGTGTTTATGTCAATCCAGAACTTCTGGGCTCAGATTTTCTTGATTCCTAAAATGGTGCTGAAATTAGTGGAAGCAACATGCAAGAAGTTTTTATGGACAGGAGATCAACAACACAAAGGGAAAAACCCAATTGCATGGGAGATAGTCTGTAGGCCTAAAGTAGCAGGAGGACTCAATGTGGCAGAAGTTCAATGCTGGAACAAGGCTGCTATCTTAAAACACATGTGGAATTTAGCAAAAAAGAAAGACAAATTGTGGATAGAATAGGTACACATCTACTACTTGAAGGGGAGAATGCCATAGAAAATACAAATAAATCAAGCTTCTTAGGCTGTTAAAAAGATACTTCAAGCAGGAGGGTGGCTGGAAGCAATCAATAACCACAAAGAGGCGATCATGGATGCAAATTCATATTCAATCAAGCAAGTTTACAAACTGCTCAGAGGTTCTTTTAAAAAAGTTCCTTAGATAAAATTGATTTGCAACAATAGAGAAAGTCTAAGGTGGGTGTTCATCTTATACATGGCTTACAGGAATGGTTATACACTAGAAACAGGCTAGTGAAATAGGGAATTAGCACAGATGGAGCATGTATTCTCTGCAACATTGAAGCAGAATCCCACCACCATCTATTCTTCACCTATAATGCAACTCAACAAGTATGGAAGCAACTACTAAAATGGCTATCCATCTAAAAACAATGCCAAAGCTGGGAGGAGGAGATATCATGGGCAATGCCGAATGCAAGTAAGAAAGATCCTAAGTCTGAGATGTACAGGATTACCTTAGTTGCTGCCGTATACTTCATATGGCAAGAGAGGAACTATAGAATGTTTCAACAAAGGGACAGGAATACAGAACAGATAGTGAGGCAAATCATACAAGAGATACATTGTAGATGCCACTCAATGCCTAAAATGATGAATGTGCTAGCTAGTTTAAACTATTATCCTTATATTAATTAGCAGTAGAGAAATAGCAAATATATGAAGAGCCTTGAGAGTGGAACATGTACATCTCCTTAGCTTCAAAATTGTACATATTGACAAATTCGGTAATACAAAATACTTTACCAAAAAAAATATTTAAAATTATCTTATGTTAATCATATTACAATTAATATTTAAAAAATAAAGCGTTTAGTGAACTTTAGTTACTTCAAACATTTTTTCACTTAAAACTATAATAAATTTGCGATGGACTAGATATATTGATATTTAAATTGATTGTATTATTTTGTGAAATGCGAAGGAAGAAGCTAAAGCGTTTATCAATATTGAGATAAATGTAAAATGCATATGTCGTATGGATTTATGTTTGTCTTCAATATTTTATTTTGTAAATGTTATCATATCAAATTCTGTATAGCAAAATTTCTTTTCCTTTATTGATCCATAACTAAAGATGCTTAATATTTTTTTTCTTATTTAAATAAATTTTATCTATTCAGTGTTTTTATTCTATTTCATATTATTTTTTTAAACATAATTTTTAAAATTTATCCTTGCAACATTGAAGTGAGATTTGCCACTCAATCTATTTCCAAGAGAGATAACTTTAAATATCTTGGGTTCATCATCCAAAATATATAGTGACGATATCGACAATGATGTCACACATTGTATTGGGACAATATGGACGAAATGGAGGCTTACCTCTAGAGTATTGTGTGATAAGAAGATACCACGTAAACTTAAAGGTAAGTTTTACAGAATGGTGGTTAGACCGTCTTTGCTATATGGGTAGAAGTGCTAGCCAATCAAAAACTTACATGTTCAAATGATTAAGTTGCAGAGATGAGGATATTGAGATGGATGTGTGGACATACCAGGGGGATAAGATTAGGAATGAGATTATTCGGGGAAAGTTAAGGGTGGCTTATGTGGCAAACAAAATGAGAGAAGTGAGACTATGATGGTTTGGTCATATGCAGAGAAGAAGTGATGATGCTCCTGTTAGGAGGTACAAGAGGTTGGGTTTAGGGGTTACGCGGAGGGGTATGTTGGGTTTAAGTAATAAGAGTGAATTGAGAAGAAATGAAGATTGAAAGGAAATGAAGGTTGAAAGAATAAGAAAAATGTGGGGGTAACCAAGTAAAGGAAAATAAAGAGTCATTTCTCCCTCATCTAAATAATAAAGGAAACGTGTTGTCCTTATATTAGGAAACACTCACTTTAACTCTTAAAGAGTCAAGTAAAGGGTACCCCCTCGCACCGTCATCGTCGTCGCTCACTCGACTATGCCCTCGGCAAATGATGTGATTGATCAATGTTTTTCTTTTCTAATATTTTCTTTTGTGAATTATTAATTAATTATTTAATTCGTGAATTATTTATTAATTAAATTAATTTATGAATTATTTATTAATTAAATTAATACGCGAAGTTAGTTTAATCGACTTTTAAATTTCACCCATAATTGTTCTTTCAGAACAATCACGTTCTTTCAGAACAATCACGTTCTTTCCCAAAATGTATCATACTTGTTCTGAACAGATGAGACTGTTCTGAACAGGTGGGACTGTTTTGAATAGTTGGATTCGCACCCGATGTTCCCTATAAATAGAGACTCTTCTGCATTTTTTTAGATATCAAAAGATTCTTCTTCTTCTTCTTCTTACAAATCAACAATTCAAGTCTGTGTGAAAGCCATTGTTGGTTCTTGAGTTCGTTGAAAACTACAAGAATTTGAGGTACCGCTATTCTGTAGTTGTTAAACTGTTTTATCGTGGGAGAAAATAATCCATAACCTCGGGTGCAGTGAGGGGATTAAATTCCTTAAGGAAACACAGTGTATTCTATAGACTCAGATTGGTTTATATTTTGTTTAATTTTTCTTTGTTTACTGTTTCTGTTGTTGTTTGAACACAAAGGGGATAACAGGGTAGAGGTAGATCAAAAAAATATTAGAGGGAGGTGATTAGATAGGATATGGTGCAACTTCATATTACCAAGGACATAACCTTATATAAAAAGGAGTGAAGGTCACGTATTAGGATAAAAGGTTAGATAGCTAGTAAGGGTAGGATGATGTAATCGTGTTTTGATATATTGTATAGATATTGTCCATCATTCATTTTGTTACTTTTATAGTCTTTACGAATTATTATTTACTTTCCGTTTTAGTCGTTTGGTTGTATATCTAGTATTTTTTGCTTTTGGGGATGATATTTTTGGGATGAGGGTCTTTCGGAAACAGTCTCTCTACCTCTATGTGGTAGTGATAAAGTCTACGTACATTTTATTCTTCCCAAACTCCATTTATGAAATTTAACTGAGTATATATTGTTATTGCAATGCGATGCACTGCAATACTTATAAGCTCAAATTATTAATGTTGTGGGCGCGTGTATGATTTAATACATGATGGGCTCAAAGCTTATTAGTATGACCATAACAATCATGATTGTTTTCAACTGAGCAACAATGCCACGAGGGAATTGCGGGATTAAAAATCTCGTAATCATGACAAAATAGTAATAAGAAGTCTGACCATTGAATTATCCTTTACGATTTATCTGTTTTTATATTAATTCATATGGCATAATTTGATTTGATATAATTTTTTGTTAAAAAATTATGGATCTTAAACTTGTTATTATGATTTATATTTTATGTCTACAAAGGTTGAAAAGTTTAAAGTTTAAATTCTTTTTAAATATACAGATTAGTTTTTTAAAACAAACTAATAAGAAAATAATATCACATATAAATGAAGTGACTATTAGGATTGGCCATACTTGTTATAAAATATACTTTTGTTTCCCAAGACTAAAGTATTTTTCCAATTATAATCATAGTAATCTGTTGGCACAACTTAGTTTATATTTCACCCAATTGAGGATTGGAATTTTGTGTATATTGTGATTCTTTAGATATTTCTTATTTAGATTTGTTTGAGCAACAACTTTTTCTTGAAATTAGCATCAGCTATAAGGAAGAAGAAGATAAAAACTAAAAGCAGAAGGAATGAAGAACATAACATGCTTTTGATTGGATAAAAGATTCCTAAAAGATTGCAATATTCTAAAATTGCAAGAATATATAATAAACATCAAAGTATCAATGCTTGGGAATATTTGAAAAGCTGAATGATAGTTAAAAGAGCAACCCACTCAAAACATATACATCAAAAGAAGTTAACAGAATCATCATAAAGAATGGTGGTTATATATTTAACATAAGTTTTTTACAAGATAGAGCATTGTCACTACATTTATATTTAGGAGCAATAAATGTTTTTTTAGTGATAATAATAATTATTATAAGAATTAAGAATATAATAGTAATTAAATTAATATTATTATATTTAAAATTATTAAAAGTTTTAACGATAGTTTTATATAAAGCCATTCATTATAAATATTGATATTCATATTTCGTTATTAGTCGTTGTTCCTTTTTTCTTTTTTTTCCTTTCCCCTTTTTCCTCATATTTAGTTTATTCTGATTATGAGTTTTTGAGACGAGGACTCGAAACAGTCTTTCTACCTCTATGCGGTAGTGATAAGGTTTGCGTATATTTCACCCTCTTCAGACCTTACTTATGAGATTTCACTGGGTATGTTATTGTTGTTATATTATTATCACTTAATTATTTATTGATTGCAGTGTGTTTGGTGGGGGTGAAAATTGAAATTGGTTTAAAATACGGCATTTCACACATATAGGTCAAATATTAAATGGATAATCTAGGGTTAGAGGTCATATCTTCTTTGCTAATCTAAATTAGCAGAAAGGAGTTTGAAAAAGAAAGTAGTGATTATTAATAAGGTGAAGTTAATTAAAGGTATATTATCTGACCTCTAAAGGAGTAATGTCTAGCAATGATTATGTCGGTGAGGCATGGTCAGCTTTCTTGGCTTAATAAAATTATTTTTTAAGCTAATTAATAGCACAAAAGGGGTTTTCAAACATTTATCAACAAAAATTTTTTAAAAAATTGGGGGTGGGGTGGAGAGGGTGGCATAGTCATTGAGATATATTTGTGGCTGACCATCCACCCAGCCAAAAAGTCCAAAGTGGAGATTTTCCTAAACCATGATTTTGGTCAAGTTATTATTAGAAAGATGTATTTTTTTCCTTTCAACTTTATGCATTAATATTTATCATGTTCTGATTTGATTAATTTAAATTTATTCTATATGTAAAGTTTATTAAAAAGAGAAGCACTTCATATTAAGAGTTTTTTTATTTTTAAAGTACAAACACGAGAACTTTAATAAATGGCAAAGAGGTTAAGTCTATATATATTGCCTTACTCCATCTCTCATAAAATATGTAACTTTTTCCTTTTATATATTTAAAATTCAGGATCCACTAATATAGTTAAATCCAAATATATCTAAGGTAAAATTCACTAAAGCAGAAAATAAATGTTTTTTATCAAATATTTTTTTAAAAATTTCATAATTCGAACATGAAATTCTGAAAATCGAATAGATGTCAACTCATCCTTTAGTGGTCAAAAACATGAAATTGAAAGAATGACAAAATTCCCAATCTTTGATTTCATGCTTGGAGCATCATCCTTCAAGGAACCATGTCCAGCTTCTTGCATCAACATGATTATGATGTCCCTCATGCTATGTACACAAATTCTCTTCTCTTTAAGATTTGCTTGCATTCATGACATCCCATCATTAGGGGAAACTTCTTTTGAGTGTGTATGCACATGCCCTCCTTATTTCATCACTATAATTAGTCATTTCTTTGATTACACAACCATCCTGTCTTCAACAATTCATTTATATTCAAAATTTGGTTCCTAATTAGGCACTATCTCACTTTAATCGAATGTGAAAGAGCTCTAGTTAATATACTTTTACCAAAAAGAAGTCTAGTAAGGAAATAGACAATGTAAAAGCTTAATTCCCAAGAAATAAATATTCCAATTCACACAAAACAAAATGAAAAGGCGCCACAAGACTTAATAATTTCTAAGGCAAAAGATCGAGTCAAAATTTAAAACTTATGAGTTTGAGATTCTAAAATAACAACTTGTACATGTTCAATGAATATTTTAAGACAAATATGTATATAATTAGGACCAAAGCATCTTGTGTTTCTTAATTACATATAATGAGTCGGGCGTGTTTAAAGTAGGACCATAGATTGAGATTCTTTCCCCTCATCACTAGTTAGTAGGAGCTATCTCTCTTCTCTTCGTCATTCAACTAGGGGTGGATATGATACGATATCATATGATATTTAAAAATTTAGTATGGTAATTTCAGTTTTCGGTATCTAGAAATACGATATCATTACCATACCAAATTAGCTTGATATGATTCGATATTTCTAATTTCTGTTTTGGTATTTTACGGTATGGTTGTTCGATAGCCATAATTAATTTGACTTTGTATTGATATATTCATATAATAAAGAAGTATAACTTTAATAATATTAAAAACGTCTCAAGTTAATCAATTAAGTGATAAAACACTATATGCATTTTCAATTAATCAATTAAGCGATCAAACACTATATGCATTTTCAAGTTGTGGGCAATGAATAATACAAAAGCTAATCAATGCTTTCAAATTTATTTTTCTCAAAATTTTCTTCAACATGGTCGGTAATGGGAGTGCCAACTGGACTGTCATGTCTCTTCATATATTTAAAATAATTTAAAATTTATCATATATATATTTCGGTATGGTATACGATATTTCAGTATTTATTTTTTAAATACCAAATACCATTCCGAATACCAAAAAAATTATAAGTCATATTAAATACCATAATTACCATACCATAGTATAAAATAATTCAATTTCAATATGGTATTCTGTATATGCCATACCATGCCCACCCCTACATTCAATCATCAAAATATGGTATATAATTAACAATTTTTTTAATTTAGAACTACACTGAACAATCTATCCATTTTTTTGTGATGTTGTCTCGACACTGATGAGCATCATTGTCAGTCGAATTTGTAATCAAAACTCTAACTCCACCCATGCAATTAGATAATGTTCGTGTATATAACACACATTATAATAAATTATAATTGAAAATAAAATGACAAAATTAATAAAAAAGTATATTTAGGCTAAGACACTGATATCTCGCTCTCTTTAAGAAGATTGAAGCCCACTGCGATATATCAAAATTATAATATTAAAGAAGAAAGTTGAGTTATGAATCTCAAACTTCCTTTTATAGATGTATGAACTAAAAACAATAGATTGCTCTTCTAAAGTAACCTGAAGTATATTCAAAGTTCCACCTGAAGAAACATATATAATGGTCATATGAGTTACAAGAAACTAATGATCATAAAAGTTACAAAAATTAATGTCATAGTTACAAGAACTAATAATCATCTTTAATCATAATTAAAATTCACGAAGATATGCACTTAATATTTTATTACTCCCTCTGTCACATTTTATGTGACGCCCTTTCCTTTTTTATCGGTCCCAAAAAGAATGTTACCTTACTCTAATTGGAAATAATTCAACCTTAAAATTCTCTTTTTACCCTTAATGAAATGATTCTCAACCACACAAATGTATAAGAACTTATTTGGCGTAGCTTAAAAGTTGGTCAAACCTGCTTTTAAGCTCTTTCTAGCTTATAAAAGTGTTTGACAATTTTCAAAACAGCTTAAAAAAAGTTAAAATTTGCTTAAAATAAGTTAAAAGTTAAAAACAACACCCCTCTAACTTTTTATTTTTTAGATTAAAAGTTGTTATAATTTGACTAAAAGAATTACCTCTTTACCCTGAAGGGTATTTCACAACACCCCAAACTTTTTATATTTTAGCTTAAAAGTTGTTATAGTTTGACAAAAAATATTACCTATTTACCTTAAATATTTTTTCATATTTCCAAAAATATCCTTAAGTAAAGTAATCCTAATTACTCTCTCCATTTGTAATTATTTCAATTCAAACCACAACTCAATATTCTTCTGCTCTTCGAAACCACGGTCCAACAGTGTTCTTTTCGCTGCTGCTCTTCTCATTTATTTAAACATTTCTATTTGTATCAAACCTTCAAATATTGGAATATGAATGTATGTTTATTTATATAGATTGTCCTTCTTTCACTATTTTTTAATAAATAATTTATGATAGTAAGAGAAATACATGAATGCTAAATAAATATTATTATTCATGAAAGTAATTAAAAAATATCTTAAATTCTTTATGTGAAATAAAAAGTGACGTTGCATGCCATTACAAAGAATAAACATTATTAGTTGGTTAAATGTTGAAAGTTTTTTGAGAGGGCAAGAGAAAATTGAAATAAGTGGTATATTTTGGCAATTGAATATTTCAATCATGTTTAAATTTCGATCATGAAAAAAAAGACATCTTAAAATTTTCATGTGATCTATCCAAATTATATATTTAAAAAATTAAAAAATAAATTATGTGCATAAAATTTACTTAATAATAAGTTTATATTGATCTTGAATCAAAATATAAATTTATTTTACTTTATTTTATTTTTTTAGACATAAAATTTTTACAGTAATCAATTTTTATAGTTTTTATAATGTTAACAGCTTGAAGGGTATTTTAGATATTTTTAATTAAAAAATTGTTTAACAGTACTTATGTGCCAAACACATCAACAATTTTTTTCAGTTATAACACTTTTATCCAAACACATAACTGCTTATTTTTCAAATAAATTTCAGCACTTTAAAAAAATGCTTCTAAAGTACTTTTTAAAAAGCTATTTTTTTTTCAGCTAAGCCAAACAGACTCTAAGAATGATTTTAAACCACAAGTTTAAAAAAATTTCTTTTTTTTAAATATCGTGTCAAGTCAAATAATATCACATAAATAAAATAAAAAAATATAATAAAATGCATATATATCGACAGATAAAAATATCTAAGACATTTTATAGATAGGGTCGGTAGATTTCTGCAAGGTTTTCCACATGATACCACTAGGAAAAACTTAGGAAAGAAAGTGTGAAGTTGCAATCAAAAATTGACTTGAAGTTTTGAGGATGTGATTGACTGGATAGCAATGGGCATAGTGCTGTTTTAGTGGAATTAATAGAGGGAGTATTTACATAAAGAGTATTATATATGAAATATTATGTTTTTTTAAAATATTTTTTTTATTATGATCTATAACATATTTTATTATTAAATTATAAAGAACGTTTTTTTCTCTTCTTCTCTTTCTCTTTCTCTTC
>DF365960.1:7018-21696 GCA_000787875.1 Solanum virginianum
AACAAATTCGATAGTAAATGTGGTATGAAGCCACCAAACCAAAGGCCCAATCTTACTATATCACCAAACTAAGCGGAGCTGACCCTTAGCCCGAGCCAACCCCATCGTATCTAGCCAAATTCAGATTATATATATGTAATATATTACGCACGATAACAACCAGCCCGGTAACTGGTGAACGAGGTTATAGTAGGCACGAATAGAGTCGTGAGAAGTCATATTGGGACGTAGGAATTAAGAGTAAAACGGATCACCATAGGAATAGGATTTCTCAAACTTTAGTTACAAAGTCACATACTTCCTCCAACTTATAAATTTCAGGAATGCAAGACTTGAACTAATACATATTTGCAAGGGTGTATCAAGGGACAATCATAGATTTAATTCACAGTTGGAATTCAAGTAGAGTTCGTTTCAAGGTTCATGTTTAACAACAGCATGCCGAATTATCAAATGCTTTACATACCTCTCATTCTTTGTCCAACTATCCCCAACGTCAAGCCAACCCAACTTACTCTTCCGGACGTCTAATATCTACAATAATCACCATAGCATTCACAATTAGTTAAAACCATTTAGGCCTTAAATTCCAAGTTAGCCCTAACTTTATAAAATTTTTGCCAGCATTTCCCCTTAAAATAGACCACCCCGAGAATTCATCAACAACAACAACAATATAAGCCTTTCCAAGATCGTAACCTCACTAAATTCGCTAACGCACTTCATTTTATTGTCAAAACTGAAAAATAGGGTAGCATATCAAGTTTATACATACTTACCACATTCAAACACTCCTACACACTCCAAGAACCAATTTACATCATTCAAATATCAAACGCTACCTTATAACGTCAAAACACAATATTTTATCACCTATAGACATCCAAGTTCGACCCACACCCCAAGAGTATGTACAAACAATTTCTAATACTTCTTTCATCCCACAAGAGTCATTTGTATATCAATTAAACACAATTGCAAGATTATAAGACAAAACAACCTCATAAACCCACAATCCCCAAATTCGTACTCCCCCTTCAACACTCACAATAAACTTAAACAAGCAATCTCTCATAGTTTTCTTACAATATAATATTCACCAACACCCATACAAGTTTTAAATTTAACTCAAACCAAAGAAAAATTAACATACCTTGGTAACCCCTTAAGAACTTCAAATCATTAATACCAAATTTTGAAGTGTTTTCTTGACAAACCAACGCTTCCACGCTACTTGGGGGACCCATTATACTAGGCTTGTAGCATCAAAATAACAAGAGGATTGAAAAATGCAAATTTGTTTGCATTTACTGTAGCAACCCGAGAGGGTGCTACAGTGGCGAGATTTTTTTCTTGTTCTTGAAATGAGGCTAAGTGTTGAGACTTGTTCTTGTACAAGTAGCATATACATACATATAAAGACCAAAAGCTTGGCCCACCTCCCACACTTAGTCCAATAATATTGTGACAAAATGAAATGGGCCAACCTTATCAAAACTCTAGATTTACATGTGTTTAGCAAAACATTTGGTGAAAGAAATTAATAAATGGTCTTGTATGTGTACATGTGTGTGTCTGTGTGTATATATATATGTATATAGGTTTTAACACATCTCTTTGAAATATTTAACTTAAATCCCAAATTCCCAATAATGTCTCTTTGGTCCTAAATTTTCGTAATTGATCCAAAACACCACAATATGGGTTCTAACATATACATTTTTTTTCTAGTATATTTGTCAAGATATGAATTGGTATGATAAGAAATAATGGATAGTAATGAGTATTCAGCATTTGAAATAACTTATATGTGGGTTGTGCCATATATTTAGTTATTTTTATTTTATTGTTGAAGGACAAACAGAAGTTCTCCATATAAAATTTTGTTTTAAAGCATGAGGTAAAACGTCATGTGTCATTGGTCAGAGAATAAAATTGATAAGTGAGTTAGTGAAAGAATGAGAATTTGATATATTGAAGAGTTCAGAGTATCTGAAATTTGTGTCATAGGTAGAACCTATGAAAGGTGACAGAATAAGACCTCCCGTATAGACCCTTGGTTAAGAATTAAAGATTTTACTAATTTTTACCTTTGAGCTCAGATATGACCATGCCAGGTGTACTTGTTCAGCACAAATTTACTAGGAATTTATTAGTGATGTTTACAAAGACTAAGGTTTGATTCGAGTGACAAATAATGATGTTTGAAATATGCTACATTTTTCATATTGGTCTAGATTGTTCAATCATGATAGATGACTTATGGGGACGTTGCAATATAGACCTATATCTCTATATGATTATTGAGAATATTGAGAGGGTTGCAATTACTCTGTTAATGAAACTACATAGATTATTGTGATACGTTACATAAATAGTTGATGATGACTACAAGTTGTGTGCTTATGGTAGGCAGAATTATTAAGGTGACTGAATCTCTCTAAGTTTTGGCATGAGGTATATGATTATTTGAATGGTAGTTGAAATTTGGTATGTGAAAAATTGAATAAAATTGATGTTAGGTGTTATTAAAAAATTTTACCTCGACAAGAAAAGTACTATCAAATTTGAAATCAATGCTATTAGATTTGGGTGTGACTCATATTTATAAGAAATGTTTAAGTCAAAATTGAATAAGCCATAGCTTGAAATAATTGAAAGTGATGATATATTTTTAAGAAGACTTTGATACTAGTAACAAATGAGAGAATGGTAAATGACCCGTATAGCTATGATGTTATGTTAGTGTTAAGAGCACTATGTTTGATACAGTACTAGGAGGAATATATGGAGTTTGATAAATTAAGAATGTGTAGGATTTTATTAGGGACCAGAAATGTTGATTATGAGTGGCAAAAAAAATTTAATAAAAGAAAAAAAGAGAGGATGGGGTTAGATGAATCAAAATGTTTGATGGGGGCACTATAAAAAGAGTATCTTGTATCACTGGACCTTGATTTTATGCATTCTCATGTGGCTACCGATTCATTATGGACATATTTTAAAGTATTACTCTCTGTCGATTCTTACTCGTGTCTTCACTTTTGTAGATAAATCCTTAGTGGTGGATCAGGCGAACCAATCTTATAATTTTCTCTTAATAAGACCCATGATATTTGTGCATTATGAATGAGGAGTAATTGATCCAGGATCATTTCTTTTGTAGTCGATATTATTGGTTCAGAATTTAATCCTGGCTATATGAGAAAACATTGTCCTAATGGTTCCATTATGGTCGAGTGAGTATTGATTCTAATTGGGTTCATTGGTTAGTCGGTGGCTTGAAAATCACTACTGAATTATAGATTTGCCAAAGTACGATTCAGAAATTCAGTTCTTAATGGATGATTTTGATGGAATGGTCTTAAAGATAAACTTACTTGGAGAGATAAATACTAACTTTGGAAGATAATAACTTGGCTTTGGTAATGTCAATTATTCTTCTTTCTCCTACTTTATGTTCGAGGACGAACATGATTTTTAGTGGTGGATAATGTAACAACCCGTTTAGTCATTTTAAGATATAGATTTTTGCATATAATAAAATATTTATCTTGTGAATTTTAAAGGGGCTTTTTGGACTATTCAATAGTTTCATTATTTAATTGAGAAGTAATTTTAGACAACTGAATTAATTAGTGGGTAAAAGTGATAATTTATGTAACATCTTATACTACTTATAGTATATTTATTAAAGTAGGTTAGTAGGGTTTTTAGTTATAATAATTAAAAAAAAGTATTTAAGCAAGAGGGTTGCACACACAGCCCTATAGGGAACATTAAAACAAAATAAAGAAGAGGGAGAACAAATTAAAAGCAAAGAAAACAAAATAAAGAAGAGGGAGGCGAGCAGAAGCACCTGGTAATCCTCTTAACCTTAGCAATTTACTCTTGTTGCTCCAGTAAAAATCATGACTATAATTACATGTTCGGCATTTAGTTATTTATTTATTTTCCTTATGGTTATCATCTTATAATTTAGATTTTGATATGTTAGTATAGGTAATTAAACAATGGGTAATGTATTATGTAAAGATCTTTAGGTTATGTTATTGGGAGATATTAAGACTTACACCTAGGCTCGAAATTTTGGAAATTTACTAAGAAATTAGTTAGTCTAAGTCTAGGCTAGACATATATTAATATAGGTATTATTAGTTTCAAAATCTTATTGCGATAATTTATTTGAATAGATTGTGGTGCTACGGATTCTATTCGAAATCTGAAGGCTCAAGTCCTGCAGTAAGTGCTCAACTATTAAGGCAAGTGGACTTTTAAAACCTTATAATTTTTGTAGAATTTCCAAATTTTACTTTCTTCTATGTGTGATGCATGACATGTTTGTGATATTATAAAAATAGGGTGAATAAGTGGAAATGTGAGTTCGTTTGATGTTGTAATACTTGAATTTAAAATGTGGTTGAGTGATGAGAATTCCATTTTGAGATGTATGATTTGTATGAGTATCTTGCACATTTCATTCCCATAAATATGATCATTATGCATTTGTTATGTGTTTGCTGGATGATCTAAGAAAGAAAATGAAAAACTAAAGTGAAATGGTTTCGGCTAGTGAAAAAGAAAAGAAATGAAAAAAATGATGTACTATTTCGAGGGACGTGTCGCACGCCATAATAGATACTATATTTCGAGGGTCGTGTCATACGCCACAATGAATACTATATTTTGAGGGACGTGTCGCATGCTGCGATGGATACATGGTCCATGTGTGGCCCCCATGGTTTATAACTGAGGCATGTTTATGATCAGCGGATGTGTATCACTAGGACAGACTTGCATCACTATTATTTGACATTACATAGCATCATTTGCATCTCATGGCATTCATTTCATCCCATAATGCTCTGGCGAAGGAAAGGAGTGTAATTAAGGCTGGCTGATCTTATATTAGAATTGCCTTGTTTAGTTTGTTTACTTGCTGGGTACTATGTTGTTTTTGGTACTCACCCCTTGCTTCTACACCTATGTAGGTTCTGAGCCCGGACAGTAAGTAGTGTTTTCCTTAATTATTCTGAGGCTTCCCAGGAGATTTAGAGAGGTAGTTGTTATCATCTGGCTGACTCTCTTGTTCCTTTTTTGTAGTGCTTTGTTCTATTCTAGGAGAAAGACACTTTAGACTTGTGTTTCCTTGATTTTCTGTATTACTAGAGGCTTGTACACGTAAAAACCTAGTTTTGGGGATTTTTAATTAAGTTGACTTATTATCCATAATTAAACTTTCATTGTTACTATAATTTCGTATTCTTAATGCTATAGTTGGGTTGTAGGCTGACTTGTCTTGGTGGGATTAGACGAGTGCCATCACGCCTGAAATTTTGGGTCGTGACACAATTCCTACATGAAGGGGTTATGAACTATGTTGTGTGCCTCACTATCATGTACGAATCAACACTACTTACTATCTTATTCTCTCGTGAAGGGGTTATGAACTATGTGGTATGCCTCATTCTCATGTGTGATTCGACACTTCGTATTATATTATGTGTGCATGTAGGGGTTATAAACTATGACATCCCTCTACCCATAAGTATTAACCATTACCTACTAGAAAGGGTTATGACCTATGCTATACCATGGTATTTGGATGATCTAATCATGTCACCTTATTTTGTTGAACAAGCTATGCAAGAATGATTATTTCCAAACATATTTTCCCTCAAGCATCGCCTCATGCATGGTATATTGATATCTTACTTAGCCTTTGCTTATAATTATGCATTTTGATCATGTTGCCTATCCTTTATTGCATTGTATCCTACATACTTAGTACATTCACGCATACTAATGCGTACTCTATGCCTACATGATGTTACCATGTAGAGACTGAAGCTCTATTTGACTATCCTCCTCCACGTGGCTAGTTTGACATATTGAAGATAAGTTTGGTGAGTCCTCATGTTCGAGGACACTATATACCTTCTCTTGTTATTTCTAAAACTTCTCTATGTTGATATTTGAAAATTATGAGAGTGAGCTCGTAAAGTGTCTTGGCCCCCTCTCTATTCTAAGTTTAGAGGTGTTGCTGGAATATTATGATGTATCCATGCTATGAGCTTGACTCTTTATTTTTATGATATCAAAGGATTCCCTTAGTCCCTTTATCCCCATTTTGACCCTCTTGTTGTTGTTCAATTACTTCTGCGACCAAGGAGGTGTGTATGATATGCTAAGAGACTTTTTTGGGGTCCCTTCGGGTTCCCCATTCGCCGTGTCACATCTAGACCCCAGGTCCGGGTTGTGACAGTGTAAGTCAGCAATAATATTATTTGTAGCCGTGCCTGTAAGTTAGAGATAATTTAGCAAGATTACTCATCAATTTATGCATGTATAAACATACATTGAATGGTTTCACATATGGTGTAAAATCGAAAGGGTATTATAAAATATCCAATCATCATTTATACTTCAAATGTTTAACTAAAATTAAAAAATTAATTTATTAATGTATATCTAATAAAGATTATGCACCAAGATTGCTATGTCTTAACTAACTAAAATAAGAATTTAATTTCTCAATGTATATTAGATAAAGACTTATTCACAAACATTACGAAGTCTTTGATCATTGTCATACTTTTATGTACCATGAAACAACAAAGATTTCAAAATATGATAATACTCATATATTAACATCAAAGAGAGAGAAAACATATTACAAATGTTTGAATAAGCTAACTAAATGAGTCTACAAGTCATTTGTAATAAAGTCTTCCCCACTTAAATTTGGGATAACGTATATATACACTAAAAGGACCGCTAGGACAAAACCTTGTGATATACTTTAACCATCCATGGTTCACAAAGGAAATCTACTAAAATAGCCAAATATTCCCAGTCTAAGAGGTCCACATAATTTTTCAGTTTTATACGCTTTAATTCAAAAAAGTTGAATGAAGCTAGCAACTGAAATTCTTGGGGACATCTTGAAAGACTTGAACTTTTTTTAGTTTCTTCTCTCTTTCTCTTCAAATAGCCCTTTCATTCCTTAACAAGTCTTGTGTCATTCTAGACACACCACTTTTTATGATCTCTCATCCTCGAGCACTTGTTCTTTGACGATGTGCATCCACTTTTCCCTTCAACTCGACATCTAGAACTCCCACATGGAGTGATTCGAGTTTGTTCCTGTTCAGCCATGTTTAAAATAAGAATTAGGAGTCAGAAACACACTTTAATGCGAGAACTAATGTCACAAATTTCTAATAGAAGACAAATAGATCATAATGGGCTTGCAGATATGAATATAACTTTAATTGTATAGCATCATTATCCAAAAAATTTTAAACAATCATAATCTATTCGTTTTGAATCCGTTTGGCTATTAAAATACCTTTTTGAAAAGCCCAAAAAGAATAAATAATGAAAAATAACATGCTAGTCAAGAATTTGAACTAGCACAGCCCAAAATTACAAAACCAGCAACTATTTTTTTAAACAAAATGCCAAAAACTATCATTTTTCAAAAATTTATATCTTACTCGTTTTACAACCATTTTTTATTATAATATATATTCGAAAACCTTGAAAGGACTAGATCATGAAAAAACAAAATTTGAGATGTAAACTTGACTGGAAATTTTTGAAAAAGTGGCAAAATAGTAGCAGATTCGTCAAAAACATAGTCGAATAACTGACGAAGTTTAGAAGATCATAAATCACTCATTTTTAGACCGATTCACTATTATAACATAGTTTCAGAATCGTCAGAATGAGTAGATTAGGTTTATATAACATCCAAGCCTAAAAAATCATTAAACAAGAAAAACAAATAGTACTAAAATGAATCTATCATTTTCAAAAAATTATTAAAAACACCAATCATCAATAATTCATCTTTAACCATAAATAAACAAAAATCAACGCATATAAACACGATATTAACAATCAACCAACTTGTCTTTCATATTATTTGTAAGAAAAATTAATGGGGCAAGAAAAATGGGTCATACCTTTTGACGATTTCATGGGAGTTTGTAAGCCACCAATGAATTTAGCGAAAGATCATGCTCCATTTTACTAGGAACACAAATTATAGTTCACGAACCAAATGCCCTTGTGTATTTTGATGAATTAAGGATTCTCAATCCTTCATTGGTTCATTTACAATTCAATCTGACGGTCTTGCAGCTAGATTGTTTTCAAAAATAGTTTTCTGACTTTTTCTTTGCAGTTTCTATTTATTTTGTACTCTTCTTTTTTACTACCCTTCTCCAATTAGGAGTCAACCACCTTTCCTTAAATTAGGGAAGTGGTTGGGCAGTTACAATTGCCCCCTTAATGGATAATAAGCATCCATTCTTATCCTTTAGGATAAGGTTGCACAGTTATTTAAATAACTGCATCATTATAAAATAAAATCAGATACTCAGGTCGGGTTAAGATTGGAGCAGGTCGGTCCACATGTGCAACCCAGGATCCCCAAAAAATCTTACAAAAGTGTGAGAGAAACTCCAATACGCTATTATTAGAAAATTTTCTTATGGATGGCCGAACATATGGGACCTTAGGCGCCTAATTTGAAAACAATGTGAGTTAAAAGGGGATTGTAGCATAGGCCTATTGAGCAATAGACATATTCTAATACAAGTTTCACTTCTTGAGGATTATGTTCATCTATTCTGATATGAGCTTCACTTCCTGGAAATTACAAGTGTGGCATACTACATATACTGAACTTATTCTCCTTGTTCTTTTAACATGGTTTCATGTGATAACATAATATAAGCATTCCTTTGGACACAAGGAAGGTTTTTCCTTTTACTCAAGATGTCATTGGTGTATTTGGATAGTGATGCAGAAGTGGATCCATGATTCGAACTTAGCATAGAAGTTCTATTTCTATTCTTTGCTATTTGTACTGAACTTGCATTTTCCATTAAATTTAATAGAGCAAGAATCTCCATTTTAGGAGTATATTACTACATTTATTCCTCAAATCGTATGATTTGGCACATGTTGGTTGGTTAACACTTGAAACAACATAAGTTTACCGACCTAATATCTGTCATTTGCAAGTTGAAAAATGAAAACAGGTGTAATACATACTAGGATCAACTTGAATAACAATGGTGTCACGACCCAAACTAAGGCCAAGATATGACACGACGAATGGGGAACCCGATGGAACCCCAAACAAGCCTCTTAGCATATCATACACATATTCTTGGTCACCAAAGCAATTAAACAACAACAAGAAAGTAAAAATAGGGATAATGGGACTAAGGGAATTCTTAACATAAAAATATAGAGATTCAAGTTTAAAGCATATATACAACATCATGCTCCTACAACACCTCTAAACATAGATTGGAGTAGGGGCCAAGACAAGATACTTTTTGAGCTCACCCTCATAATGTCAAACATCAACATAATAAAGTCTTAGAAATAGCAAGAGAAAGTAGATAATGTCCTCAAACTTGAAGACTCACCAAGCTTATCTTCAAGATGTCTAACTAGCCACGTGGAGAAGAATGGTCAAATGGGGCTCCGGTTCCTACATGGTAACATCATGTAGGCATAGAGTATGCATTAGTACATTTGAATGTACTAAGTATATAGGATGTAATGCCACAAGAGATAGGCAACATAGTTAAAATTCATAGTAATAGGCAATATATAGAATAATAACAATATGACATGTATGATCAATGCTTAAGTAAATCATGCTTTGCAAATCATTCATCTTACATAGAACATAATATATAAGTGTGGAAAGAAACCTCAACCGACATAAACAATGTGAGCTTGTCCATGGAGTCTCAATGTCTACCCTACACCGGATGAAATGGGGAAATCACTTACAAGGTGAACTTCCAAATGCCTAAGTTGATCTACTAAGCCTTATGTGAACCAGGTACTCGCCTCTAGTTCCTAGACTTGGGTACTTGCCTCAAGCCTTCATATTTAGGGTACTCGCCTCATAGATATTTGGGGACTCGCCTCTAATCCCTTCACCTATGGTGGCATATAGTTTTGGGACATGAGACTCACCTCTAGTCCACTTGGTGCTAAGCCTAATCCCACAGAATACTTAAAAATAATCATAGATTTAATAACTTGAAAGAAACATGGAAGACATAACACAAGTAGCTCTTAACATCATTAACTTCAAACGGTAAGCCTAATCATCAAACATAAGAATGGGTCATCACCAACATTATCTTTGCATTAACATCAACATCAAAGGCTCACAAGAGGTAAAATCTTTGAAAATTGGGCTAACTTTATACTTGCATAATCATAGAAAATTTCATAAATTGATAACATATTTGATAGACCATATTCATCATAAAGTCACATAACTCATCAATTGACTCATCAATCAACCAAAAGATCATCAAAACTTTAAGAATCCTTAAAAGGACATTTTATCAAACACTTGGTAAGTGTCCAATGCTAGTACAAAATCATGTAATTCAAGAGTCAAATCATGCAAGAAAAATCAATGTAAAACCACCCACCAATACTTGGTAATACCCTCGTGAAATATACATCAAAATCCTTCATCAAATCTCAAGATAGATCATAGATTCATAGCTCAAAGCATGCTTAAACAGTCACGCTTTTATGAAACTCCAACATAGTTTATAGTCAAATTCATAATAAGTAAGACCCATAAGTAAATCAACTTAGAAATATGAAATTTAAGTAAACAGGAAGATTAGGCACCATGGGTGAAAGGAACCAATGGTTGAAATCCATATACCTTAACTTTGGAAATTTCCTTGAAGAAGATTTAAATGGAGACTTGAATCTTGAATGAAATCATTAGATCCGGAATAAGATTTGGGCACTAGAATTTTGAATGAAATATTTTTCTAAGTGTTAGAGAGGGTTTTGGGGAATATCTTGAATGATATGAGGTTGAAAAATGACTACGTATAGGCGTTTTCAGGTATGGGGAGTCTTAGGCCCAAGATCCAAAGGTCTTGAATCAGAATAAGAAAAACTAGGCAAATTAACACAAAGGTACGCCCCTAGAGCATCGCGCGTAGGGCGTGAAAATCTCTCTGGAAATTGCATTTTGCAATTTTTGAATTTTGATACGATTGGTCTAAAATTTGGGTTAGACTCATTTCCCACTCAATTTTTACCCTGAGAAAGAATATTAAGTCAAATTTTAGTTATCACGCACGGATTTTGAGATATAAGGAAATTATGATTCCGTGCACTTTTGAGGCACATTTTTGGGCACTTTTGGGGTCGTTTCAATATCTCTCCCTTGGAAACATTCATCCCCGAATGTCAAAGAAATGTATATAGGAGAAGTCATCAAGTTGATTTCAGCCCATTCAAGAATGCAACAATACACTTAAACATCATTTAAAAAATCTGAACATAAGTGTCAAAATCAACGTGAACTCATCAATATAAACATGAATGTATTCAATGATATCAGGGCTGAGACTTAAGACTTCGAATCATAGGAAAAGGACTTAACGTGTTATCATAAGCTTGAATAGAATGAAAGAGGTACAGATATTGCTTCTCCATGCCTGCTCCAGCTCCCCGAGAGACACTTTTGAATTGAGGATTCTTCGAAAGGGCCTTCATGAACACTACATCCTTATTAATCAACCCTTCCATCCTCTTATGCAATACATCCACCGAGACCTTCTCCTAAGACAACTTATCCTCCTTAGCACCCATAACCTCAAAGATTTTTATGGTACTAGAGTCATTAATACATCCCCTCAATCTAGAAGCATGAAGAACCAAACTAACCATATCCATATTCATAGGCAATAAAACGACCCAAAAAAGTGCCTGAAAATATACCTCGAAAGTGCCCAAAATTATAATTTCCATATATCTCAAAATTCGTGTGTGATATCAAAAATCCAACTACATATTCTTGTTTACAGGGTCAAATTAAGTGGAAAATGGGTCTAGCTCCAATTTAAGAGCAACTATATCAAAATTTAGAAATCACAAAATGCGATTTCCAGAGAGGTTTTTGCACCCCTGGCACGATGCACCAAGGGCGCGCCTCAGTGCTTTTGTTCCCAGGTTTCGACTTCAGTCCAAGACTTTTGAGTCTTTGGCCTAAGTGTTCCCATGCGTGAAAATACCTATACTTAGCCTTATTACACCCTCATATCATTCATGACATTCCCAATACTCATTCAAATACTTAACTAAATATTTTACTCCAAAATTCAAGTATCAAAACTCATCCAAATATTAAGATTCTCATTTAAGCTTTAAGTCTCCATCTCCTATCTTCATCAAGTTCATCTCCAAAGCTAAGGTATGTGGGTTTCTTTCATAGGTTCCTTTCACCCATGATACCCAAGCTTCTTTTTACTCTAAACTATATGATTTAAAGTTGATTTACTCATGGGTCTTAAGTATTATGAAATTTACTGCACACTATATTGGGTTTATGAAATTGAGACTGTTTTACTATGTTTTGGGCTATGAATTTAAGATCGAATGTGAGATTTGCTGAAGGGTCTTGGTGTATATTGATTGAGGTTTTTACCACCTATATATTGATGGTTTATATTGGATTTTCTAGAATGTTAATACTCTTGAATTGTAAGGTTTCACACTAGCACTACACATCCGCCAAGTATTTTATAAAATGTCCTGTTATGAATTCGTGAGGAATTGAAGGTCCAATACATGCCTTATGAGTTGAATGATTATAATAATAAGAGGAAGGTTTATATATGATGATTATATAATGATGAAAGGAATGTGTGTATATGATATTATCTCGATAATATTGGGGATGAGCAAGCCTCACTCGGGAGGTTAGAGGCCCGGGTAACCTTGTTATGAGGTTTGTACCTCGATCGCCTCGCTCAGAAGGTGGTAGGCCCCTGCAACCTTGTTTGGGGTTTGTACCCATCAACTTTGTTAGGGGTTTGTACTCCATCAACCTTGTTGGGGGGGAGGGGGTTTACTCCATTAACCTCATGAAGGGGTTTGTACCTCATGCACTTCTCCAAGGAGGTGGTAGGCCTTGGATTGTACTAAGAATGGTCATTCCCTACATATGTATTCTGCTCTATATATGTATGATTTTACTTTGAGCATCACTCATACATGTCATCTCGTTATTATGCTATCTATTGAGTATTATTATGCATTTTGCCTGTGATGTCTATCTATTCTTGCATTGAGTCCTACATACTTAGTATATTTAAATGTACTAACGCATACTCTATGCCTATATGATGTCACCATGTAGGAACCGAAGTACCGCTTGATCATCCTCCCCCTCCATTTGGCTAGTACGATTGTCTCTCAAGCTTGTTGGAGTTATGATCTCTTGCTATGTGTCACGACCCAACCTATGGGTCGTGACTAGTACCCGATCGGGGCACTCAGACACCACTGCTAACCCAGACTCTAATTATGACAACTTATTTTCAGAAATTTCAGTAGAGTTTCCTCTGTTTTCTTAACTAACCAAAACTTGCATACTGAACACCCAGCAAACAGTACCAATATATATAAATATACGTGGGCCAGCAAGGTCAACGCTGCGGTTAAACCGCCCAACATACATAACATAAGTACATACTATACAAACTGACATGTCCCATACTCATAGGCATCCACAGACCTCTATACAAACAAACTGCATCATAGGACGGGACAAAGCCCCGTCATACCCTCAAATGTACAGAACACAAAATAGTAAAACAAGTACATAAAAACATACCTCCACGTTATCTCAGGGTACGGAGTATATATATATATACATGAATCAGGATAACCAACAAAGTAACAGTACAATAGCTAAAAGCATGCCTGAAATGTATCAAAGTACTTACTACTCCCAAGCAAGGGAGCACTTTAAGCAGCAATTAGAATCATAAGCTGGAGGATCTCTCTCATATGCATCTAAACCTGCGGGCATGATATGCAGCCCCCGAAGAAAGGGGGTCAGTACGAAATACGTACCGAATATGTAAAGCGGAGAAAGTGTATATCAAAAATGTCAAATACCTCTGTTCAAGGTTCAGATTCAAATTATAACCTTTACGTTACTCACATACCAACCACATAACAATTGAACATTTATATATCCACAATATCAAACATCAAATATCCAAGACATCAAACATCATACAACAGATAAGTGAGCCAGGGAAGACCGCTGCACTCGTAAATCTTAATACAAAAATGGCATAATTCAGATAGGTGAGCCAGGGAAGACCGCTGCTCTCACGTGAGCCAGGGAAGGCCGCTGCACTCATAAGTCGCACTATCAATTAGTGAGACAGGGAAGACCGCTGAACTCACAATGGGCCAGGGAAGACCGCTGCACCCACAGGTCAAAATACTGATAAGTGAGCCAAGAAAGACCACTGCACTCATAGGTCAAAATATTGATAAGTGAGCCAGGGAAGACCGCTGCACTCACAGGTCAAAATACTGATAAGTGAGCCAGGGAAGACCACTGCACTCACAGGTCGTAGTCCAACATATCAAATAGACCAATCGCANAGGTCAAAATACTGATAAGTGAGCCAGGGAAGACCGCTGCACTCACAGGTCGTAGTCCAACATATCAAACAGACCAATCGCAACATAATGCCATACACAACATGATGCCACCCCTAACATGATGCCAAAGCTAATATAACGTCGAACATAACACGATGCCAAACATAACATGATGCCGAAGGTAAGTAGAATTT
>DF365959.1:0-17206 GCA_000787875.1 Solanum virginianum
AATTCACCTATATTTGTATCTGTTTCGTAATTTTCATCATTATCAGATATTACATAAATACTATCTTCGTCAGATATTTTATAGTCTATGTATTCTATTGGTAGACAATCTTCATTTTCTTAGTTTCATTCCACGCTTTAGTTACTTTTTTCACTAAATGGTGTTGGTAATTTTGTAAAATATAATTGTCTTATTCCTGGACTTTCTTGGGTGTATATATTCCCTTATAATAATAATGTAAGGCATATTTTCATATTTGAATGGGTTGTTGGTCCGAACTCAATTGTAATGAGTTGTGATTAATAAATAAAATGGACCCATGACCTTATTTGATTTTAAAAAAAAAATTCATAATCTTGAATGCATGCAAGACGTCTATATAGTTCATTTATTCATAAATTCATCAATCATTTTATTGTCTTTCAATGTTTGAGTAATCATTAACATATGTCATAATACTTACAATATAACATAGCTCAACTCTTTCAATTACCCTTAGTCATCATAGCGTAGGATAATTCATCATTTGAGTTCTTACTTCACAAGAAAATAGCTTCACAATTTTCAACATCTTCATATACACATTTAGCTCAACCTTTCACACAAGAGATTCAACAGACATTCCATGCAATATAATCCAAAGTTCAACAATTAGAACATCATGAACACCTTCACACCATCAAAAATGGCATCACAAGCGCATTTCACAATTATTATCTCACAAGTCTAAGTCAACAATAATGGACGTTATCTCATAATTCAAGTCATACATGCCATTATTTCCACCGTCCAATTACCCAAATCATATCCTCTAGAAAAGTTCACTAACCTTCAAGTTTCGCATTGAAAGAAAATACTAAGTTCATTTGCTCATACTCAAGTACTCAAATCCCATCATCAAATAGTCAAATCAATCAAAAACTGGATAATCTACAAGTCCTCAAGTATACATAATTTCACAAGTATTTCACAAGTCAAGGATTCACAATATTTACAATTATCTAATCCACAATCCCATAATCGAAGCCTACAGTAGTATAATTCTAACCCATTTCATGTCACAAGTCACCCAAACCCACACACATAGGATAATACAAAGTTCAATCATACTTAACAAAAGGATAAAAATCAACTTGCCTTAATCGAAGTCCCTATCAACCCAAATCAAGTGTCTATTCTCCTTCTATTATACTCCAAATTACCACAATCTCAAAGGTCAAATTGCGAACTAGCAAACTGGATGAATGAATCCACAAAATTGGCTCTAAAACATGAAATCACTATCAAGAATGAGATATGAAATGCCCCAAAAAGTGTGCCTCGAAAATGCCTATAATCGTAATTTTTATATATCATAAAATTCGTGCGTGATATACTATCAATAATAAGATATACGAATTAAAAGGATTCAATTGATACGCATATTGATAGAAATTAGATCTGGAGGTTAAATGGTCAAAAATTAGGTTATTTTTTCAAAATATTGAATTTGGTAATTGAGCTCAAAATCAGGTTCTACACAAAAATAGAGTTTGCAGGTGAAAATCTCATATAATTTGCGAGGGAGAAATCATCATTTAAAGTTTGAATCGTGTTCTTGAAAATTCACAAAAATTGGAGTCTTGAAACAAAAAATTTCAAGTCAAAATCATAATTTAAATACTGAGAATAAAGGAATTTGTGTTTAGAAAGCTTACCCAAATGAAAATCGATGAAAAATCTTGCTCAAAATTGCACCTCCAAGCTTTTAGATCTCCAAAATTGAAGAAAACTGTGTAGTAGTCAAAATGAGGAAGAAAGAGTATTTTCAGCAAATAAAATAAAAGAAAAAAAGGTTGTTGACCACGTTGACTGTGGTCAACTTGCATCAATACCCTTCAAAGCATGTTTTTTGACCCTTGGAACTCATTTGAAACCCTATAAATATAAACCAAATATGCAACCCTATAGGAGACAACATCGGACGCAATGGAATTATCGAAATTCACGTCAGAGCTTCCGAACTTCAAATGTTGACCAAGTCAAACTTATGATTTGAATTCAACTGAAAATACAACGTTGAATCCAAAATCTCTATTTTAACTTCAAATTCAGTTTCGTCATTTCTTCTAGACCAAATTTCGCATTTTGAAGCTAATGAGATCAACGAAATTGCATTCGGACACCCGAAATTCAAGATGACCTCAAAATTCAAAATTTTAAACTTTAAGCCTTTAAAAATTCTTGTTTTGGCAAACTCCAAATTTTCACAAGGTTTCAAAATTTGATTTTTTAACTCATCCAAAAATGACTCAAAGCAACTTTTGGGAAGGCCAAAATGATAATTTCATCGAAAAAATGCTAAATATGACCTTCGAGGTCATTACACATTCACAATCATTACTATTACCGTCATCAATTACTGCAATCAACTATCACTATCATTAGGCATCATTCAAAATCATTACCATCACTTACTCTCAACAATCACTAGCATCAATCATCCCATATATCATTAACCACTGTCATTTATCGCCACTATTAACTATCACTATCAATATTAACCACAATTATTAACATTCCCACTACCAAATATCAATAATCATTGTTGATTATTACTATCAACTACGATCACAATTAGATACTAATATAATTCATCAAATAAAACATGCATCAGATATCATAGGAAAGCATGAAAGTATGATGCACCACATGTGCCATATATATTGTACGAGTAAAAATGTTTTTCAATCATTCAATTACATCAATTATACAAGTTATGAAGAGTGATGAGTAATTAAAAATGTCATGAATTTCACTTGACAATATTTTCAACTCACATTAATATCATAATTTGATCACAATCATTAAGCATCTGATTATTTTTTATAAGATACCATTGATATTCATATGAATGCTCATCATCTGACTTATACGGGACATTCGTTATTCATTTTTATTTACAATTAATTTCAACACAAACACTTTAATAGAGTCTAGAAAATCTCAACTTATCTTAAATTTAAGCCTAAGGGATCACAACACAACTTTGAGTTTTCTCAAATGCTCCTGATGTTATTAAGGCATTCAATTATATTATCTACATAAGAGTATGAGGCTGTCTATTTCAATCTATTCAAATACGTTATTTATGTAATAATATCCGTTCATATATAACACCCATATTGCTATATTGATATTCTGAATCTAAATTCAACCTTGATCCCCTAAGGTTGATTGTTTTGAGTCATGTGGGGTCTCATTTAGAATTAAGACTTGAACTCAAAAATAAAGATACATATCTCTAGTTTAAATTGAGATTAGCTGCTCATAGGGGTGTGCATCGGTTGGTTTAGTTTTGTACTTTATTAGTTTGGTTTATCGGTTTTTGATTTTTAAATATGCTAAACCAATAAGAAATCAATAAAATAATTTTTATTGGTTTATCGATTTTATGTCCTTAACGGTTCAGTTTTTGGTTTATCGATAAGAATGATAATGAGAATTTACATTAATAAAAAACAGATATGTTTACAAACTTGCAAAAATTATAATTAGTTAATTACAAACTAAAATACTAAAGTGGACAATTAGTCACTTAAGTAATATAAAGATTAAAATATGTAAAATATTGTTATAGTGTTCTATTACTATTAAATTACTAATATTTAATATTTACGAATGGATAAAATAGTAAGTTGTTATACCGATAACCCAATAGTAAAAATTGAGATCTAACCAATAACCCAATAATTTTTTTTTCAAAATCATTGAAAATCTGAAAATCAGTATAATCTTATTGAGTTATCGGTTTACCCAATAGTAAAAATCGATATCAAACCAATAACCCAATAATCTTTTTTTTCAAAATCATTAAAAAATTTGATAACCTAATAACCCAATAACAATAAACTAATAATATTTTTATCAATTCGATTTAATTTTTGCACATCCTTAATTACTGGGCGATTGAGAAAAGATTTTGTCGTTCAATTAAAGTTGAGACTAATTTTACAGTTTCTAACATCAAAATTGACCAAACACCAGGGCCGGCTCTTACCTAAAGCAAATAAAGCAAAGGTTAGTCCCAAAATTTTTGGGGCCCCATTTTTATAATTATTACTGTACATGAACAGTGAAACGTTTCAAAAGTAACTTTGTTAAGGTGGAATCCTAAGCTTCATAACCTCCCAACGTGTTCTTTAAAAAATTAATAGGGCCATGGAGGCCATTTTATTGATTGAAAAAATCTAAAAATTGATTGGAGTGAGCCCCTAGCCTGGCTCATTCCCTTTATTACAAAAGCTGAAGACTACTCTTCACTTTCCTAATTCTAGCTTCTTCTCTACTCTTCACTTAATCACTTTCTCAACGTTTCTTTTAACTCTTCTTCCTTAAAATTTGAGACTTGCACTCTTCTTCCTTTTTAACTCTTACTTCTTTCATATTTTCATTGTTCAAAAATAAATTATTGAGTTTTATACTTCTATTATATTTTAACAAAAGAGAGTACAAAAATATTGTGAGTATTTGTGTATCATTTGTTTCTCTTTTTCAAATTTCAAACTTTGAGCAAGTATTTTAAAGAATCAATTATAATACATCTTGGAATCTAGTCTTCAATTTTTTCATCGAATTTTAATTATTTTTCAATTTTTATCTTGTATTTGTTATTTTTATTACTGTATTTTGGATATCTTTTATTTATTTTGAATAATTTAAATATGTCAACTAGAAAATATGAATCTAGTTATTCAAAATTAAAAAGAAAAAGAAAAATTAAAAATCCAATAGAATCTCAAAAAGGAGCCCTTGATAAATTTTTAACAAATAATAAAAAGAATAATTCCAAAAATATTGAAGAATGTAGAAATATAGAAAAGTGTTCTTTGAATGAACAAATCACTGACCTTGTTGTTGAGCTAGATGGTGATAAAATTCAAGTAGAAAAAAATGAATAGGGAGAAATCGAATGTAGATTCTCAAGAAAATCAAGAACTTTCAAATGAGTTCAAGAATTCCCGTAATAGTTGCTTTAGCTGAAAGAAGTTTTTCAAAATTAAAATTGATAAAATCTTACTTAAGATCAACAACGTCTCAAGATAGATTGAATGGATTAAGTATATTATCAATCGAAAAAGAATTATTAGGAGAAATTGATTATAAAACAATTATTCACAATTTTACATCTCAAAAAACTAGGAAAATAGATTTTAATTAAAACATATATAATTTTTTTTGAAAAAAAATTAATATCTCTCATTAAAGTTTCGCTCGGATAGTATTGAGCCTCCCCTGCCAAACACTTTGGTTTATGCATAACCAAAACTCCAAACAGAGGTTTATGCAGTCGAGCAAGAAAAAGGACAGTGTTGAAAGGTAAGGGCAACAATGGAGGAATCTTTGGTCTTTCCTTTATCAACACTAGAATAAAAGATGAGAACAAAGTTGGAGAATAAAACAGCATCATGCTCTCAAATCTTCTGCATTACGTTTTTTCAACCTTCAAGGTTTTTCTTTAGCTTTGGAATTCCCATTAGCAGATTTTGAATATAGGAGGACAAACGAATATTGGCAGCTGGCCACAAAGGATCTTAGAAAGCTTTTATAAAGTCTGAAAGGCTTTCATAACCAGAAAAGGCTTTCAACCTCTCGGAATAGATGCTCATCTAACTTTATGCTTCAAGTGCTAAGCTACGTGGAATTCATGCGTTTAAAAGTATTAGTGTATGCTTTCAAGAATCTCACACATTCATCATATGCTAATCAAACCACAAAATGCTTTTGCTTTGTCAACTCTTCCTCTTCTTCAACATCTAGTACTTGGAAGAAATTTTATATCAGCAACTTTCAGGAGAAGGCAAGAATTTAGCTCGTTCCAGAGAGCTGAATCCACTCCTCAAACAAGTATATATGTTCGGAATTCCATTCATTTTCATCTTATGCAAACAAGTTTTTCTAATACAATCAAATTGTCTCTAGTAGAACAGGGAAAGCATGGGCAATGAACAGCCTTCCAACCCCCAAGATGACTTTAAAGCCAAAGAAACAAAACCCCAACTTGGGGAACGGTGGCCACATGGAGGATTTCGAGGTGGAGGTGGATGGATTAGCAGTGATCGAGTCACAAGCACTTATGATCTTGTTGAACAGATGCATTTTCTTTATGTTCGAGTTGTAAAAGCAAGAGATCTACCGCCAAACCCTGTAACAGGGAGTTGTGATCCATATGTAGAGGTCAAACTGGGAAACTATAAAGGCAAAACCAAGCACTTTGATAAAAAGGTAAACCCTGAGTGGAAGCAAGTGTTTGCTTTTTCGAAAGAGAAGATTCAGTCTTCAATTATCGAAGTTTATGTAAGAGACAAAGAGATGGTGCAGAGAGATGATTATCTAGGGAAAGTCGTGTTTGACATGAATGAAGTGCCTACAAGGGTTCCACCTGACAGCCCTTTGGCACCTCAGTGGTATAGATTGGAGGATCGTCGTGGAGAGAGCAAAGTCAGGGGAGAGGTTATGCTTGCAGTGTGGATGGGAACCCAAGCAGATGAAGCCTTCTCAGAAGCATGGCATGCGGACGCTGCTTTAGTGCAGGGAGAAGGTGTTCATAGTGTCAGATCAAAGGTATATGTTTCACCTAAACTGTGGTACCTCAGAGTCAATATCATTGAAGCCCAAGATGTAGAATCCCTGGACAAAAGTCAACCCCCACAGGTATTTGTTAAGGCTCAAGTTGGGAAGCAAGTACTAAAAACTAAAGTATGCCAAACACGAACAACTAATCCTTTCTGGAATGAAGACCTATTATTTGTGGCGGCAGAGCCTTTTGAGGAGCAATTGGTGCTTACCGTTGAATGCAAAGCCGGCCCTTCAAAAGATGAGATCGCTGGGAGGTTAGTCTTGCCACTTAACACATTTGAGAAGCGATTGGATCACCGGCCAGTTCATTCTCGCTGGTTCAATCTTGAAAGGTTCGGGTTCGGAGTTTTAGAGGGAGATAGGAGACATGAACGCAAGTTTTCAACAAGAATCCATCTCAGGGCCTGTCTTGAAGGTGGATACCATGTATTAGATGAATCAACAATGTACATCAGCGATCAGAGGCCAACAGCTAGGCAATTATGGAAGCAACCAGTGGGGATCTTCGAAGTAGGCATCTTGAATGCACATGGGCTTACCCCTATGAAATCCAAGGATGGTAGAAAGACCACAGATGCTTATTGTGTGGCTAAATATGGATTGAAGTGGGTAAGAACCAGAACCATACTTGATAGCTTGAGTCCCAAATGGAATGAACAATACACGTGGGAGGTATACGACCCATGTACTGTGATTACATTGGGTGTCTTTGATAATGGCCACCTAGGAGGGAATAATGGGAAGGACTCCAGGATTGGTAAGGTAAGGATCAGACTATCCACACTAGAAACTGATAGAATTTATACAATGTCGTACCCACTTCTTGTTCTGCAACCATCTGGAGTGAAGAAAATGGGTGAACTCCATCTGGCTTTTAGATTTACTTGTTTGTCTCTTGCAAACATCATATATCTATACGGCCATCCATTGCTCCCAAAGATGCATTACCTACACCCTTTCACAGTAAACCAAGTGGACAGTTTGAGATATCAGGCCATGAATATTGTAGCTGTGAGGCTTGGACGAGCTGAGCCACCACTGCATAAAGAGGTTGTGGAGTACATGTTGGATGTCGACTCTCACATGTGGAGCATGAGAAGAAGTAAAGCTAACTTCTTCAGAATTGTTTCTCTCTTCTCAGGTGTAATCTCGATGAGCAAATGGCTTGGAGAAGTTTGCAAATGGAAGAATCCAATTACCACTATTCTCGTTCATCTTCTCTTTTGCATATTGATATGCTACCCCGAATTAATACTACCAACCATGTTCCTTTATATGTTTCTTATTGGAATATGGAACTACCGTTCCAGACCGAGGCACCCACCACATATGGACACAAAACTGTCTTGGGCTGAAGCAGTTAACTCAGATGAACTAGATGAAGAGTTTGATACTTTCCCCACATCCAAGCCTGAGAATACAGTTAAAATGAGGTATGATAGACTTCGCAGTGTGGCTGGTAGAATCCAAACAGTTATAGGGGACATGGCAACTCAAGGAGAGAGATTCCAGGCTCTACTCAGTTGGAGAGATCCAAGGGCAACCAGCCTCTTCATAGTCTTCTGTCTTATTGCAGCAGCAGTTCTATATGTGACACCTTTCAAAATCATAGCACTGGTAGCAGCTCTGCTTTACCTAAGGCACCCAAAATTCAGGAGCAAAATGCCTTCACCACCATGCAATTTCTTCCGAAGATTGCCAGCCCGAGCTGACAGCATGCTCTGAAACAAAGTTTGTAGTAACTTTCTTCATTGTTTTACGTCAATAGTTTGTATGGTTATGCCACTTTTTCTATTTTTCATCAAATCATCATGAAAAACTCTATGCAAAAAAGTAAGATGTTGAAGAATAATTAAAGAAATAAAGTATGTGACCCATCATTTTAACAATAATACAGTATTTGTTGAAGTTGAAGCACAAATGATTTTTAGCTGATGTATTCTCCATCGTTCTACATCAATAGTTTGTATGATTATGGCACTTTTTCTATTTTTCATCAAAACTTCATGAAAAACTCTTTGCAAAAAGTAAGATGTTGAAGAATAATTGAAGAAATAAAGTATGTGACCGATCACCTTAACAATAATACAATCTTTGTTAAAGTTGAAGCTCAATTTTCTCAGTACTTGAAAGCTCTATATGATATTCCGGGTTAAGAAGAAGCTCAATGCATAAAATCAAGAGTGTTTTACAATAAGAATGAAAAGCTAGAAGCCCTGGTCAATGATCAGCTTGCAATTTTAATCACAAACTCTGGCCCCATAATTTTATAAATTGTATAAGTAATCAAATCAAAAGTAAAATAAAAGAAATATTTTTTTTTTTAAAAAAAATTCTTTTATGAAAATGCCCTTGCTTGCTTTAGCTATGAGTTTTCGTTAGATTCATATCCGCTTTATTTTTTTGGATATTGATAATATTTATATATATTTAATAATTGCTTTGAATAAAAATATTAGACTCATGATAATATATGTGTATATGTTATAACTGCTTTCATTAAAAAAAATTACGAATAAATATTGGATCCGTGGATCATGAGAAACATTCGTTACTATTTTTTTATTGAAAAACAAAGCCACCAAACTAATGAAAGTAAAGGGTAGGTTTTTTTTTTTCTTTCCAACAAAATAAGGAGTCATTTGGTAGAGTGTATTGGGAAAATAATGCATGTAATAACTCTTTGTATTAGTAATACCTTGCTTGGTACACTTTTTCATGATATGTATAACTAATACAAGTATTTATTATACACTCTATTATGTATTAAAAAGTATATTACTAATACCATAGATTTCTAGGTATTAGTAATTTAAAATGCATACATTAGCATGATTAAAGGCCTTAAAACATTTTTTTTATATCTTTTTCACCATAAATATGGATGGTATTTTTGTAAATAAATTTTGAATGCTATTCATATTATTTTTAAGGCAGAATGACCCGGGAAGCCCTTATACTTGGTTTCTTTTGTCACCCAGACCCTTCTACTCAAGTCATTGCCGAGAAAACCCTCATACCCACTGAAACACAATATTTTAAATACCCTTGACGATTGATCAAAGATATGTGGCATTGATATTACTGATTTGGATGAACACATGATTCACACACTTCTAAGCAAATGAGTCAATATTCTACATAAAAAAATATTTTAAAATTTTTTAAAATAAAATAAACAATGGCCAAAAAAGAACAAAGAAGAAGAAATCATCTTCTTCAAAGCTTTCTTCAAAATATTCCTTCTTCCGCTCCACTATTTCCTTCTTCCTCAGATCCACTTATTATTTTCACTCTCTTCTTTTTCTTAACACTCGCCCTCTCATCACTGCCTCATCCCCAAATGCTTTTTCAAAATTCCTTTCTTTTGTTGCAATCAACACCATCCCTCGGTCCTTTTCATTTAGTTTGACCGCATTTTCATCCCACAATTTCGATTTCGTGAACATTTTTTGTATTTTATTTGAGTAATATGAAGGATAATAGTGGGTATTGAAAAATTGAAAAACTCCATTGATAAGCTTGATAAAGCTTTGAGCATTTGAGTTTTGTGAGATTCAAAATTGTAATAAAGATTTGTTGGGTTTGTGTAATCTTTTGTATTTTATATGAGTTAATGTGAAGGATAATGGTGTGTCGCGCCTCGGGAGGGTATCCTAGATGTAACTAGCACTCAGAGATTTCCAAGAAAACCACCTAGTCTCATCATATTCATTCAATTAGTTGATCAGCGGAAGACATTAAAGAAATAACCTTAACTATCAGTGGGCTACAAGACTCATCAATTATGTCTATCACATGAAACAAGATTAACGAAAGAACACAATTTAAAAATAGAGAAAGGGAGAAAGAATCCCAACATCAACCATCATCTATCTGTGTCTATGAAGCCAAATCGGGAAGCTCTGAACTTCAACGTCTGTCTACTAAATCTGTATCATGAAACAATGCAGCGCCAAATGGAGTTAGTACGTGGAATGTACTGTATGTAAAATAGGCTAAAAGTAAATGATTTAAACAGGATAACATGGAACAACACTAGCTCATCAGTCCCTCATCTCATCCCGGAATAAAGAGTAGACACTATCACAATTAACATTAGTCAAGACTCATACTATCACATCAACATCCGAATACTATCAAGAGGGAACCTATCTGGGAGTTTCTCGGACCTACAACTATCGGTGATGACACAACGAACCGATGTCGTTGCCACATCCACCCAGCCTCTTATCGAGATAAAGACAGTGCATCATAGGATTGGATCAAGAATAAAAATAACATCTAGTCCTTTTTTCAGGACTAAGGAAACATCCGTTCTTATTGTCTGATCATCCCCTACGCTAGCCACGTAGTTATGAGTGTGAGTTGGACTCACTCTCACTCATTTAGATGCTCGATACTTCTCCTAGGACTCAATATTATCATAAACATCAATATCAAGATTTGTCATTATTTAGTCTCTTTTGGACAGGGAACATCAATTCATCTCATCATCCATCAATTGAAGGAATTAGGCGTATCCTTTTAAAATTACATTCACCCTCTTTAAAACTCTAAGGATATTAGTCTCATTAACATTAGTCATCGGCACATTCCATTCAGGACCCAGACCACTACAAGCAAGCTTACTCATAAGGCCAAGGCTCTAGACATCAACCCTAAGTTCATTCTTGAAGTCATTATTAGAGTAATCATGCAGGGTTTATGAAATCATACAACTAATTCACATATATAATTGATTCAGGTTATGATGATCATCAATTTAGGAAAACATATGAAGTATAAAAGTAGTTTCTAGTAAAAACATTCAGAAATTATACAGATAAAACCTTTCACTTTCAACTATGGACTCTCTACAATCAGAGGGGGCACATGGGAGAACATTCCTATGTTTTGGGTAGCCTTTACATACAATACATACCACGTACTAACACCATTTGGTGATGCATCATTTCATGATGTAGATTCAGTAGATACAAGACTTCACCAGGCAAATCATTGAGATTCAGAGCAGCTCGATTTCTAGAGAGTGGTGAGTCTTCCCCTGCATCCGGAGGATGTTTGTTTCTTTCAGATGTTTTATGTCAGTATTATTCCTTTTGAGTTATGATAGCCATGACCTATCATGGTACCTTCTTAGATAATAGTTTTAGAGGATTCATAGACACAGATAGACAATGGTTGATGTTGGGATTCTTCCTCCCTTTCTCTATTTTTAAACTGAGTTCTTTCTTTAATCTTGTTTCATGTGATAGACATAATTGAGGAGTCTTGTATCCACTGATAGTTAAGGTTATTTCTTTAATATCTTTCACTGATCAACTGATTGAATGAATGTGATGAGACTAGGTAGTTCGCTTGGGGGCTAGCAATCATCTTCGAGTGCCAATTTCATCTAGGGTACCCTCCCGGAGCGTGACAAACTTGGTATCAGAACACAGAGTTCAAGTGTACTAGAGAGTCTATGAAGCCATTTCTAGTCTTGTTTATGGGTGTGTTGTGCACCATACTTCATAAGCAGGAGGTTATAGGACATTAGAAAGTTACCCTTTTTCTATGATCTGAGTTCATGTGATAGTGTTTTAACTCTATGAAAATCCCATTCTAATTAGTGCATTACACATTTGTAAAATATCCCTAAAAAATTAACTACTGCTCAAAGAGGTGCCTCAGCCCCAGCTATTAAGAACTCCCAACCTGAGGTCCTAGTTTTGATAGAAACAAGGAGATGGGGTCGCCCTGCAAAGACTACTGAGGTCCAATAGGCACCCCCCGCACAGCGCCAGCCAGCTGCCACCATAGAGGTAGAGTTTAGAGGAGTTATTACTATACTGACTCAGCTGGTGGCCTCCGAGGGTAATAGTCGAGGTCCTCAGGCTCTTGGTCCCAACTCACATGAGTTCATAACTATAACCCAACTTAGAGATTTCTTGAGGATGAACCCACCTGTGTATATGGGGTCAAAGGTTGAAGAGGACCCGCATAACTTCATTGATAAAATATACAAGATTTTGAGGGTTATGCATGCTAGTGGGGTCAAAGGGGTTGAGCTTGCCTCTACCGGCTGAAAGAGGTTGCAAACGTCTGGTATAACCAATGGGAAGACAATAGAGGAAAAGATGTTGAGATTGCAGAGTGGGATGAGTCTAAAACTATTTTCCTTGACCATTTCTTTCTCTAACACCTGAGGGATGACTGTTAAGGAGGTATAGTCTCAGGTTTATTAAACTATCCAGATATACTCCGGAGATGGTCCAAGACATGAGGGAAAAGATGAGGATGTTTGTGTTTGTGTTGGGTAGGCATGTGCAAAAGGAGTACAAGACAGCCTTGTTGATTCTAGGCATGGACATCTCCAGGATTATGGTGTATGCCCAACAGGCAGATGAGGATAAGAAAAGCGACAGAAAAGAGAAGATGAGTAGGAAAGCAAAATCAGCAGGGCATGAACCTAGCCAACAGAGATAAAAAAGGGTGACAAGTCCTACTTTCAGAAGAGATCTTCTCATCGTGCAACCTCTGTAGCGAGTGTGCTTTTCTAACAAAATAGGTATGATCAGAAGTCTTGTGGTTATCAGAACTTCAGGGCCTAGGGTTCTCAGTCTCAAGCTAGCGTGACCTAACGTATGAAAGAAAAGCCACCTTGCATCAATTATGGTAAACTTTATCTGGGTAAGTTCGTGTGGGCACAGATAATTGCTATATATGTGGACAAATTGGCCACTTCTAGTATGAGTGCCCAAAGAGGAGACACGGTGAAGAGAGAAATAGAGCCCAGTTTTTAGCTAAGATAGACTCACTAGTAGGGCTGGTACTTAATAGAGGGGCACTACTATGGGTGCAAGAGGCAGGACTAACCATTTTTATGCCATGGGGACTTGTCGGGACTAGGAGGCAGCACCACATATTGTTATAGGTATGCTTCGGATTTTTACTTTTGATTGTTATGCATTGGTTGACCCTGGTACCATACTATCTTTTGTAACCCCTTATGTGTCTAGTAAATTTGGAATTCTTCCAGAGTATTTGCTGTTTCCACCCCTACTAGTGAGTCTATCTTAGCTAAGAGAGTTTACAGGGATTGTGTAGTATCTATTTATCATACAGATACCTTGGCTGACTTGGTAGAGTTGGAGATGGTGGATTTTGACATGATCCTTGGCATGGACTGGCTTCATGCCTATTATGCCTCTGTTGATTGTAGAACTCGAATTATTAAGTTTCAATTTCCCAATGAGCCTATTGTAGAGTGGAAGGGAAGTCTTGTTGCACCTAAGGGCAAGTTTGTCTCCTATCTTATAGCCAGAAAGTTGATCTCCAAAGGTTGTATTTACCACATCGTGCAAGTTAAGTCCGATAATGTTGAATCTCCTACTCTTGAGTCAGTCCCAATTGTGAATATGTTTCCTAAGGTATTTCCTGATGATCTACTTGGAGTCCTTCCTGACTGGGAAATTGACTTTGGGATCAATGTTCTCCCTGATACCCAGCCTATCTCAATTCCACCTTATAGAATGACCCCCTTGAATTGAAAGAACTAAAAGAGCAATTGGAAGACTTCATAGAGAAAGATTTCATTAGGCCTAGTATCTCTCCTTGGGGTGCTCCTGTCCTATTTGTGCGTAAGAAAGATAGGTCTCTCAGAATATGCATAGACTACTGATCAACTGATTGCTTTAGGACAAAGTATGGTTATTTTGTGTTCTTGGTCATGTCCTTTGGGTTGACTAATGCACCTGCGACTTTCATAGATTTGATGAATAGAGTATTCAGAACATATGTTGACATATTCATGATTATATTTATTGATGATATACTAGTGTATTCTAAAGATGAAGAGGAGCAGGCCAATCATCTTAGAGTGGTCTTGCAAACTCTCAAAGACCATGAATTGTATGCTAAGTTTTTGAAGTGTGAGTTTTCGTTCAATTTCGAGACCTTTCTAGGCCATGTTATTTCGGGGGATAGTATTTGGGTGGATACCCAGAAGATTGAAATGGTTAAGGATTGGCCTAGACCCACCTCTCCAACGGAAATAAGAAGTTTTTTGGGATTATAAGCTGTTATCGTAGATTCGTTGAGGGATTCTCTTCCTTTTCTACACTATTGACCAGGCTGACTCAGAAAAAAGGCTATGCTTCAGAGGTTTGATGAATGCTAGGAGAGTTTCCAAGAATTGAAAACTAGATTGACTACTGCACTAATTTTGACCTTGCCCAATGGGATGGGAGACTTTGTGATATACTGTGATGCATCCAGAATTGGACTAGGTTGTGTACTAATGCAGAGAGCGAAAGTGTTAGCCTATGCATTCAAATAACTTTAGATTCATCTTGAGTTGACAGTAGTGGTGTTTGCACTCAAGATCTGGCGCCACTACTTTATGGAGTGCATGTGGACATGTTCACTGACCACAAGAGCTTGCAATATGTTTTTAGTTAGAAAGAGGTCAACCTGTGGCAGAAGAGATGGATTGAGTTGCTCATAGATTATGACATAAGTATCCTATAACACCCAGGTAAGGCTAACATTGTTGTTGATGCTTTTAGCAGGTTGTCTATGTGTAGCACTACCCATTTGGAGGAAGGGAAGAAAGAATTGGCTAGAGAAGTTCATAGATTGGCCCGACTGGGAGTACAACTTGAGGAAAACAATGAAGGTGGGGTCAATGTTTGGAATGGGTCTGCTTCATCTTTAGTGTCAGAAGTGAAGGAAAAGTAAGACCAAGACCCTATCCTATTCCAACTGAAAGATGCGGTTCATAAGAAAAAAGTGATCATTATTTTCCAAAGAAGGATGTTGCTAAATTTATCTCTAAGTGCTCCAATTGCCAACAGGTCAAGGTTTTACATTAGAGACCATGTGGATTAGCCCAGAATTTCAAAATTCCTAAGTGGTAATGGGATATGATCAACATGAATTTCATTACCAGCTTACCAAGGTCCCGAAAGCAGCATGATTTGATATGGGTGATTATGGATAGGATGACCAAATCAACCCACTTCTTGGCAGGCAGGACAACTAAATATGCCTGGTTATACATTCGTGAGATTGCATGGGGTTCCCTTGTCCATCATCATGGATAGAGGAGCTCAATTCACCTCCTAATTTTGGAGATCTTTTCAAAAGGGATTAGGTATGAAAGTGAATTTGTGCACATCCTTCTATCCTTAGATAGATGGACAGGCAGAGTGCACCATTCAAACTTTTGAGGATATGTTCAGAGCTTATGTCCTTGACTTCAAGGGGAATTGTGATAATCATCTGCTATTGATTGAATTTGTGTACAATAATAGTTACCATGCCAGTATTCAGATGGCCCATTATGAAGCTTTGTATAAGAGGAGATGTAGATCACCGATTGGGTAGTTTGAGGTTGATGAGGCTGAATTGATTGGACCTGAAATTTTCCACCAATCCATGGAGAAGGTGAAGGTCATTCGAGAGAGGTTGAAGATAACACAGAGTCTCCAAAAGTCCTACACTGATGTGAGGAGAAGGGACTTAGAGTTTGAGGAGGATGATTGGGTATACTTAAAGGTGTCACCCATGAAAGGTGTCATGAGGTTCGGTAAGAAGGGGAAGTTGAGTCCACATATATTGGACCCTATCAGATTGTAAAGAGGATTGGGAAGGTCACTTATGAGTTATACTTGCCTTCCGAGCTAGACGGGATCCATCCGATATTCCACGTTTTGATGCTAAAGAAATGTTTGGGAGATCTTGCTTTAGCAATCCCTATTGAGAGTATGGGAGTAAAGGATGTTTTATCCTATAAGGAAATTTTAGTCCAAATTATTGATCGTCAAGTCTGCAAGCTAAAGAATAAGGAGATAGCCTTCTTCAAAGTTCTATGAAGGAATCAATTCATTGAGGAAGCTACATAGGAAGCTGAGGAAGCCATGAGGATCAAATATCCATATCTATTAGTGCCAAATGACGAGGACAACAGAGATAATGTCCCTAACTTTAACTCGATTGAACTTCCCATTTATGAATTAATGTACATATTCTATTCTTGATTGTCTAAGTAGAAGTTATAGAGAGATGGCGGATAGTGGAGAGTTCAAGGTCACTGAGGTAGTATTGAAGTGAGTCTTGAGTCTGCGCATGCCCTAATTCTACCTTTACTCATCATTTGAGGACGAATGATCCCAAGGGGGAGATAATGTAATATCTTGTGAAATTATCGAAATGCCCCTAGAACATAATCATGATCATAACACGTCTTTCCAAGCTTCGATGGAAAATCTGAGACTGGATTTGCGATCAACGCAACATGTTCACGCGCTTAGTGCAACACGAACATGTGTTTGCGCAGTGTAAATTTTTATTTCTTTTATAGGAAGGGCCTTTTGGTCATTCCTATCCTATCCTAAGTCCCAAAAAGTCTTTTAAGTCCTTTTATTTGTACGAAGGATTTCAAAAACCCATTATCTTCTAGTTCTAAGTGCAGAATTTCTGAGAGAGAAAGAAGAAAGAGCTTGAGGGTTCCAAAGTTCTTGTCCAATTCCTTGAAGAGGCTTAGTAATTCTTCATTCCAGGTATGTAAAGGCAACCGAAAACATGGGAATGTTCTCCCATG
>DF365958.1:6603-27612 GCA_000787875.1 Solanum virginianum
GGATAACTGGCGTGAAGCCAATCCATGCCAAGTATCACATCAAAGTCAACCATCTCCAATTCTACCGATTCTGCTAAGGTATCTATATGTTAAATGGATAGTATACAATCCCTATAAACCCTTGGCTAATATAGACTCACCAATAGGAGTGGCAACAACAAAAGATTCAAGCAAATACTTTGGGAGAATCTCAAACTTACTAGCCACAAAAGGGGTCACAAAAGACAAAGTTGCACCCGGGTCAAGCAATGCATAACAATCAAAGGTAAAGACTGGAGGCATACCCATAACAATATCTAGTGCAGCCTCCTGATCCTTTAGATTACCTATAGCATAAAGTCGGTTCGTCCTGCCTCCTTTACTGATAGTAATATCCCTTTGATGATTGCCAGTTGGGGGTGCTGCGAAGGATTATGCTTTATTGCTCCCTTCACCCGTCTCCTCTTTAGACACTCAAACTGAAAGTGACCAGTATGTCCATATGAATAGCAAACATCCATACCCACACGACACTCACCGAGATGAAGCTTACCCCACATATCATAAGGTGGCTTTCCCCTTGCACCTTGGGTCACGCTTTCTTGAGATTGCGCGCCCTAAGCCCAAAAATTCTGGAATCCATGAGACTTCTAATCATACATATTTAGCTGAATGTGCACATTTTCTACAGAAGGTGCTAATAAGATGATCTTTTCTAGAAGTAAGACTTGTCACCCTTATTCTGCCTCTGCTGGCTAGGCTCATGTCCTGCTGATTTCATTTTTTTGTTCATCTACTTCTCCCTATCTCTTCTCTTATCCTCCTCTGTCTGCTAGGCATATATCATAGTCATGGAGATGCCCATGTTAGGGATCAACAAGGCTGCTTTGCACTTTTTCTGCACATGCCTGCCTAAACCAGACACAAACTTCCTCATCCTGGACCTCATGTCTTTTACCATCTCCGGACCATACCTGGACAACTTAATAAACTTAAGGCTGTACTTCTTAACTATCATTCCTCCTTGCTTAAAATTCATGAACTCATCCACTTTCGCTTGCCTCAACTCTTAAAGAAAGAAATGGTCAAGGAAAGCCGCTTCAAACTCTTCCCATTCTGCAGGATCTACATCCTCACCTCTACTATCCTCTCATTGGTTGTACCAAGCATTATCAATGTCTTTCAGTTAGTAGGAAGCAAGCTCAACTCCCTCAATCTCAATAACATGCATAGTTTTCAGGACCTTATATATTTCATCAATGAAATTCTACGAGTCTCCTCAACCTTAGACTTCGTATATACTGACGGGTTTATCCTCAAGAAGTCTCTAAGTCGAGTTGCAGCTGAGGACTCCTGAGAACTAGAACTATTAGCCTGAGGACCCTGACTATTACCCTGGGAGGCCACCTACTGATTCAGCATGGTGATGGCTCCCCTAAACTCTACCTCGGTGCTGGGAGCTGGCTGGCGCTGAGTAGGGGGCGCCTATGGGACCTTAGCAGTCCTAGTAGGCCATCCCTGTCTGCTTGTATCCGTCTGATCTAAGACCTCGGGTTGGGTGTTCTTAGCAGCAGGGGCTGAGATATCTCTCTGAGCAGTTGTTTTCTTTGGTGGCATTTTCTGAAATATGTGTAACGCATGAATTAGAAGGTAATTCTTCATAGAGATAACATCTATCACATGAATTGAGATCATAGAAGAAGGGTAACACTTCCTATGTCCTATAACATCCTGCTTATGAAGTGTGGTGCACAATACACCTATAATCAAGACCCTACCAAACATGGCTTCATAGACTCCCTTGGACACTTGAACTGTGTGCTCTGATGCCAAGCTTGTTACGCCCTGGAAGGGTATCCTAGATGTAACTGGTACTCAGAGACTATTGCTAGTCCCCAAGCGAACCATCTAGTCCCATCACACTAGTTCCATCAATATTTTAGCGGAAGATAACAAAAAGAAATCTGACTATTGGTGGGCTACAAGATTATCACAATCATTATTATATATAGACTAAGAACAATGGAAACAACCTCAGTATAAAGAAAGAAAAAGGGGAAAAGAACCCCAACATCAGTCATCATACGTCTATGTCTATGAAGCCTCTATAGCTACTATCTAAGAAGGTACCATGACAGACCATGGCTACCATAGTCCAATAAAAGAACTTAAAGAAATTAAAAGCAAGTAAAGATATCCTCCTGAAGGCAGGGGAGAACTCACCAAATCTGAAATCAAGGAGCTCTGAACCTCAAAGATTCGGCTGTTGAAGTCCTCTGTTTACAGAATCTGCATCATAAAATGATGTAGCGCCAAAGGGGAGTTAGTACGTGGAATGTACTGTATGTAAAACGGGCTAATAAAGTAAATAGTATAAATAAGATACTGTAGTATGACATCAGCTCATCAATCACTCAATCTCAACTCAGAGTAGGGAACAAAACTCTATCACATCACCATCCATTAATACTCATACTATCACATCAACCTCAGAGAACTATCAATATGAACCTATCTAGGAGTTTCTATAACCAACAACCACCTATGAGCCGGTGATAATATAATGAAGAGATGTCATTGCCACATTCGCTAGTACCTTGCTAGGGTAAAGGATGAGTCTATCAGGGGATCCTAAAAGCCTATCAAGTCCTCTGCAGGACAAAGTAAACATCTACTTTCACAGTCCAATTATTTTCTACGCTGGCCACATAGTTAATAAATGCGAGTGAGACTCATTCTAACCCATTTCGGTGCTAATACTCCTCCCAGGACTCGACATGCTCATAAGTCTATCAACATCATGATGGTTTTACAACCAACTTCCCTCAGACAGTGTCCTCATCTCATCTGACTTTCTATCAACTCAAGGAATGGAATCTTCCTTTCAAAGTATATCTCACTTTGGTCTAAACTCTATGGATACTAACTCATAAACTTCAGCAATCATTATACTCATCTTAGGGCTTAGACTCTTCATTCTTGAAGTCTTTAACAAGGAATTCATGTAGGCTAATTTCATAATCATACAATAATATATGTGAGCAGGTATTCAAAAGTGTGATGATCATCAAATTAAGAGAATATGTAAAAATTTAAGATAGTTTTCAGAGTTATGTTCAAGAAATCACAGGTGAAACGCACCACTTTCAACTAATCAACCTAACCCAATCATGGGGGCACATGGGATAACAATCACATGTTCTGGGTAGTTGTTACAAACCTGGGATAAAGAATTTTGCAAGTCTCTTCAAGGAAATTTGAACTCACTTTGAAACCCTCAAGCTATCTCTTCTTCTTCTCTCAAAATCTACGCTTAGACTTATGAAATAAAGGGGTTTTGAAACCCTTCATTAGAATAAAATAGATTAGAATACATTTTAAGACTTGATATTGGGTGGAGAATGACCAAAAGGCCCTTCCAAAATTAAAAGAAAAAGTTTCAAAATCTGTACACTGGTCCACGATGCACCAGGGGCGCAAATCAGTGTATTTCATGAATTTTTGATTCCCGTCGAAATTTTCTTTTAAAAAAACTTAAGTGTGTCTTGGCACCCCCTCCGCGTCGCACCAAGGGCACGGATTGACACTGTTTTGGGTAAAATAAGTGAAAATTATTTTTTGACCAGCTTGCTTTAAAATTTAGTCGAGACTATTTTCCCAACTGATTTTTCGTGCTGATTGTAAATCAATCTCGGATTTCTCATCAGAGTTTTGGAAGATGCTTTTTGCGTACAATTACATTTTAGAGTCGTTTGGATAATGTTTTGTGGTGTTACATTACCTCCCCCTTGGGATCATTCATCCAAACCCTTCTCTGCTCCTTTTAATTTTCTTTTTCTAATTACGTATTAAAAGTGAAAAACTCTACTATTTCTTTTCAATAAATATAAGATAAGTGGTATATGTTTTTTAAAAAATATTCACTTTAGTCCATATATTAAACTAATTACTTAAAGTTACCTTTAAACTATCTAATCGAAGTTATCAAATAGTCTAAAGAGCCCCATTAAAATTTACGAGATAAGTCTTTTATAATATATGAAACTTTATATCTCAAAATAACTTAACGGATCATTACATTAGATACCAATTTACCCACCATTCATCCTCGAATGGTCCAAAAAAAAAGAAGGAATAATAACTATGTTACCGAAAGTTTGAATTATGATATTCTAAATTCGATGTCCATGTTTCCATTTAAGCTCCTCCTTAAAATCATCCATCAAGATCAACTACTAAGAACTTAATTTTTAAATCAAATTTTGATAGATTTACAACTAGAAATAATTTTCATGTCACATACTAACCATGAACCCAATCAAAATCATAACTCACTTGATTGTAACACAACCATTTAGACAACTCCTTCCTTACATAATCACAACAAAATTCTGAACTAATAATATTGGCTACAATCATATTTGAACCTGAACCAACCATCCCTTACTCATAATACAAAAACCATCCGAGATCTTGTCAAGATTTCATTCTTACCATCAACTCATCTCATGAGCGTAAGTCATAAAATATGACCTTTTGGATACTCATCATAGAAAATAGAAGGAAATGATCAAGTAACACTTAGTAAACGATAAATTCAAACATGTAGAACCTCTAACAACATTGTAAAAAAAATGAAGATAGATTAATAGTAGTTACTATAAGCAATCCTTAAGAGCGACAGAAACCATGGACCTAAATTTTGAAAGATGATGTCTGGTATTGTGACTTGCAATTTGTACCTTTTAACTTATTTTGAAATTCTACCTCAACTTTCACTTGGACAATCACATTTTTATATTGAAAGTTCATTAAATCCAGACAGTTAGAAACATCATATTTATTACTTCACCTAGAAAAGAAGATGTTCTTGGCACTGGAAGAAAAGGTCAGCAATAAGAGAACTTCTCCTTCCACCTATTCTTTTCACATTCCTCTCTCAAAAATTTACCCAAATAAATATCGACTCATTTCCTTGATTTCCTCTTCCTCCTGCTGAAAAATACTCTAGTATCACTAAAGTCTCAGTTTAGACTCATATTTAACATAACCATCTAGAAGTTCATGTCATAAAAAATCTACCGAAAAGCTTCAATTGGTCCAAAGCAACATCTTCCTTGCATCACTATTCATCAGTTGAATTAAATTCATTCTTCATAAAAATTATGGATAAACCCCCAATAAGTTTGTGCCGACTTGGTTCACATTATATAATCATGTCTGAACTCAAAGATAAAAATTCATATCATCTTCAACTTCAAACTAAAGATTTATACGAGAAGTAGTATTCCTTCACCTTTCTCAGATTCCTTTCATAAAGTCAATTTCAAATGTCTTAAACCGTTCAATATATCTTCTTTTTATTCCTTTAACTAACTTGTCCACTAATCATATCCTTTAACGAATGACTCATATGATTTTTTTCCGTAATACTCTAAACGAAAATTTTTAGTAACATCGTTCCTTATATCCTTTAATAGTTAAAAGTAACTACCTTTACAATCTAAATCATACATAAGTCATTTCAAATTTTCAATATTCATATAGTTTAATCACTTCATACTTTACCAGCTTATATCGTGATAAAACATATTACTATGAACAAAGACTCACTATGAAGATCTTTATGAATTCATGTATAATAACTTATTATCGATCGCCTCTTTATGGAATTTACCATATCCTTTATAAAAGTTTCAATGTACTAATTACCATATCCAAAATCACAAATAGAGCTTATCATCATATTCAAAACGCATGCGCGCGTACACACACACACACACATACACACACACACATATATATAATTTAAAAATATTATCTAATAATTTTCTAACCCAAATCAGTGATACATAATATTGCCACCATAACCCAAGTAGAATAGATAGAGCCACGTCTCTTTAAATTCAATTCTCCACTCTCTCAGAAGATACACCTTTCACCTTTATCATAAGAATAAATGTCTTTGTTCTTGTATCTTTCTAAAAGCTAACCTGCATCTCACTAATTTTATTCATTTTCGACTCTAGCACTTTTTAATTCTATTTGAAAAATATCTCAATACATTTTACATCTTTCCATGCGATCACATCACTCATCAAATAGAAGTAATTCATAACTTTATAGATCCACGAGTCATTATATACCATATATAGTTCGTTTAGTAAAAAATCCTTATCATATTATCGCATCCTAATCACAACCCATCCAAATTCCTATTATCATTATGCTTAGTAGCCATTGACATCCTCTTGAAGTCAATCTTCTCATTGACATGATACTTTAAACCCAATTATACTATTAGAATCCAAAGGACTAACCTAATTTTATATACACTCTCCTACTAAGATCCTCCATTGCCTTCCCCCAAGTTACTCGTTAGGACTCTATATCCATAAGCTTATCATTTCAATATTGCTTCATTCTGTTAAAGCTTATTATAAAATCACCAATTCTCATTTAAAATTCTTGAGATACATTTCATCACCTACCCATTAAACATACCAAAGATCCATTACTAAAATTTTTCTTACCAATGCTTAACCCAAGTGTTCATAGTGACAAACTAGTTGGTTTCTCAAATGTGGATGCAATATTGAATCTCATTATACGAGTATATGATACAACCAATAACTCTTTAAGTAATTAATATTCACACTTGACAATGACGTATTCATTTTCGTATATCACTAGTACCATACCATGAAAAGAAAATAAATATTAGATCCACCGATATAACACATCATACTTACTAAGAAAATAATACCCAACGTAAATCATAAACTTAAAGTCTCATTCAATTATATACTATGTTGGATATACATCTTAGGCCTTTTTCTTATCAAATGAGGTAGCCTCAATTCACTATTTTCATTACGAGTCACATTCACCGTACTTGTAGCATCACAATTCTTTCAAGTCAACATCTTAATTTCTCGTTTATATTATGTCAAGCCTACTGCAGCAAATCTCCAACTAATAGTGTCACTTTCGTCATGCTATCCTTCTTTTCATAATGCTCACCTAAAGTTCAAGCTTAGGATCTAGTACTAAACATGTGTATCCATTCTCTTTACATATTATACTAACTCTAATCTACTAGATAAAGTCAAGAAATATTGAACCACTGAATCTCATGATAAGAAATCAACTTTTATCTTATAGTACATCTAAAGTATAGTTTATCATTATATCCCATTTTATAAGTTAAGTAGTATCTATCTTATCCATCATATCTCCTTACCTAGCTAAGTTCATAACTCTATAAATCTCATATGATCCTTCTTTTGAAATCATGAGCCTAGTTTAGGTCTACCACTTTATGCCATCTGTTTTTCTATTCAACATCTATACTTAATCTTTACTAACACAATGACATATCAACATAACTCCATTCTCATTCGAGTGCAATCCATCTCACACTAACTAAAACTCTTCCTCTACCTTCTATTATGAGTGTTAAATGAGACTTTCTACCTTTTAACGAAATACTCAAGAGGGGGGAGCACTTTTGTCAAGCCTCAAATCCCTTTAAGGCGGACCGGCACCCATTGTCGATAAGGCTCAGGAGAACCAACCTGTATCTATGCATTCTCTATACATATTATAAGGGATTGCTACATTCATTATGCTTTTATGGAATAAAACAGTAATGACAAGCCCAAAATGAAATGCAAATGACTAGGCCGTTGGGGCCTTATTCTCTAAAACACAAATCATAACCACACTTTAATTTACATAGTCTACAAAGACTCTACATAAGGAACAAATCAGATAAGGGTTGGGACAAGCCCCACCTCAACCAATTATACAATACACCAATACAACTCTAGACATATAAAGCTCCGAAGCAACTTGGAGCTTGGTAATAGTAGTTGGATATCCTGTACTCTTACTGAGGAGATCTACTAGCACCTGTACTTGCAGCATGAAATGCAGGTCCCCCGTAAGGGACGTCAGTACGAAATAATATACTGGGTATGTAAGGCAGAAAATACTGTATATGAGATAACAACTCAAATAAAACTATGCACTAGTATAGGATGAGAGACCACCTTTAGTTATATTGTGGGATCATGTACTTTATATTCTTTATATCACTTTACCTTTACTGTAAAATCTGTGCACAGCATGTACTGTAAAAGACCAACTGATTAGTGGTAAACTGTTTCGGGTTTATCCCTGGCTAAGCTCTTCCTTAGCCCCTCGGGCTACCCCCCGTGATAGGATCGTCCCTATCTAGGTGATCCTTCCACCCTTTTGGGCTACCACCTATCTATAAGCAATATACTTTACCTTTCAATTACCTTTGAGATGATCTTTTGGTGGTCACATTATTGGAGCTATAGAACTATAGATACAACATATGTCATATAAATAATCCCAAAAAATAGCACCTTAATGATAGGTAAAGGTTATACAATAATGAAATGCATAAGAGGTAGAACAACACATGAACTTTATTTGGTAGAATGAATTCATGTATCTTGGTATTCAAGTATATATGCATATTTGAAGATGACTATGTATGGAGCATATGAACATGTGAAAGATTTGAGACATAATCAATAGTTGAGTTAGAATTGGTAAGTGCCTTTATGTACCAAAGAGAGATCTATGGTCCATGCCAAATAATACAAAATCAAGTAGCCTTACATACCTCGATGTACAACTTCGCTATTACCTTGAGACAACCTTTCCTTAATCCAAATATTTATCTATAATATAGTAGGTGATAAAACTAGTATTAGCAGCCACACATTTCAACGTCGATAGTTCCAAATATTTTTCAACTTTAACCAAACTGTTTCCACATCTTCTTACACATAAAACTAGTATTATAACATCCCCAAATACTCCCAAATCAAGTGAAGGTCGTGACACAACAATTCCCACTTTTCAGTTCACAAGTGTCTTTTAAGATTACAATTAAGATATCCTACAATAAGCCATCTTTGTGAAATATAACAGTGGTGAGCCAGCCTTGTTACATCACTATCAAACCAACCTTTGTTAAATACATATGTCTTACTTCATAATATAGCCAACCAAGAAGAGAAAACCTCTTAATTAACAAGAAAAGTGTATAACAATTCTTAGGATACAAGCTGTCCAAATTTTCCAGCACCAACATACTAACATACAGATCTTGTTTGTCATGGAATAAGTATAACAATTACATGGATAATTCCACTTACCTTAGCCTTCAAGATCTAAGGTTCCTTCAAGAATTCTAGAAAGTTTTATTGTGAGGTGAAGTAGAGAGAAGATGAGAGGATTTGGGGAAAGCTAAAAATTCCAAAGGGTAAAATGACTTGGTTGCTTTCACTCTCTTGTTTAAAGGATATTTTGGATGACTTTACTGTAGCGTTTTAACCAAGTCTTGACAATTAGTAGATGTTGCAGATTGGACCTCATATTTGGGCCTAAATGGGTCACAAAAATGGATGGGCCTTAGCTACCCATCTGACTATCGGTGGGCTACAAAACTATCGAAATCACTATCATATATAGACTAATAACAATAGAAAAAAACTCAGCATAAAGAAAGAAAAAGGGGAAAAGAACTCTAACATCAGTCATCATACGTTTATGTCTATGAAACCTCTATAACTACTATATAATAAGGTACCATGACAGGCCATGGCTACCACAGTCTAATAAAAGAACTCAAAGAAATTAAAAGCAAGTAAAGATGTCCTCCTAAAGGTAGGGGACGACTCACCAAATTTGAAATCAAGGAGCTCTGAACCTCAATGATTCGCTTGTTGAAGTCCTCTATCTACGAAATCTTAACTTGGAGTAGGGAATAAGACTCTATCACGTCACTATTTATCAATACTCATATTATCACATCAATCTCAGAGTACTATCAGCATGAACCTATCTAGGAGTTTCTATAATCGACAACCACCATCTATGAGTCAGTGATGATATAATGAAGAGATGTAGTTACCACATCCACCCAGTACCTTCCTGAGGTAAAACACGAGTCTATCAGGAGATCCTAAAAGTTTATCAAGTCCTCTGTGGGACAAAGGAAATATCCGCTTTCATGGTCCAATCCTCTCCTACGCTGGCCACGTAGTTAATGAGTGTGAGTGGGACTCACTCTTACCCATTTTGGTGCTAATACTCCTCCCAGCACTTAACATGCTCATAATTCTACCAACATCAGGATGGTTTTACAACCAACCTCCCTCAGACAGGGTCCTTATCTCAACTAACTTTCTATCAACTCAAAAAATGGAATCTTTCTTTCAAAGTCTATCTCACTCTGGTCTAAACTCTATGGATACTAACTCATCAACTTCAGCCATCATTATACTCATCTCAGGACTTAGACCACAATAATAAATACACACCCAAACAGTCAAAGCACTAGACATTACCCCAACGTTCATTCTTGAAGTCTTTAACAAGGAATTTATGTAGGGTAATTTCAAAATCATACAATAATACATGTAAGAAGGTATTCAAAAGTGTGATGATTATGAAATTAAGAGAATACGTAAAAATTTAAGATAGTTTTCAAAGTTATGTTCAAAAATCACTGGTGAGACTCATCACTTTCAACTAATCAACCTAACCCAATCATGGGGGCACATGGGAGAACAATCTCATGCTCTGAGTAGCCTTAACATACTTGGGATGAAGAATTTACAAGTCTCTTCAAGGAAATTTGCACTCAAACTTTGAAACCCAAAGCTATCTCTTCTTCTTCTCTTAGAATCTATGCTTAGACTTATGAAATAAAGGGGTTTTGAAACCCTTCATTCGAATAAAATAGCTTAAAAATACATTTTAAGACTTAGTATAGGGTAGAGAATGACCAAAAGGCCCTTCTCAAATTAAAAGAAAATTTTCAAAATTTGTACACTGGTCCACGACACGGCAGGGGTGCGGACCAATGTATTTTGCGATTTTCAGAATTTTCAATTCCCATTGAAATTTTTTTTCACAAAAAACTTAAGTGTGTCTCAGATCCCCTTCCGCGTTGTGCTAGGGGCGCAGATCGACACTGTTTTAGGTGAAATTTGTGAAAACTATTTTTTTATCCGGTTGCTTTAAAATTAAGTCGAGATGATTTTCTACTTGATTTTCCGTGCTGATTGCAAATCCGATCTCAGATTTTCCATTAGAGTTTTGAAAGATGTGTTATGCACACAATTATGTTTTAAGGGCATTTCGATAATTTTATGAGGTGTTATATCATCTCCCTCGTGACATAATTCGTCCTCGAATGAATAGTAAATATAGACTAAAAGCACGAGTAACCTCAAAGCTCATCACATTCCTCACTTGGGAAATCTCAAACTCTCCACTATCCATCACTTATCTATCTCCGCCTTAGACTCAGGAGTAAGAATGGAAATAATGCATCATCTTAATGAAAGAAGACATTCAACAACGTTAAGGATAAGGACATTACCTTCGACATCATCATTAACAGAGGCTATTTGTTTGTTCCTCAGCTTGCGAACTTGTCGATTAAGGATTTGGACTGGAATTTCCTCATAAGACAAGCTATAATTTACTCTTATACTCTCAATAGGAATTGCTAAGGCAGGATCTCTAAAACACTTCTTCAGCATCGGAATGTGGAACACCGGGTGAACTTCATCTAGCTTAGAAGGAAGGTCTAACTCATAAGTGACCTTCCCAATCCTTCTCACAATCTAGTATAGCCCAATATAGTATGCACTCAACTTCCTCTTCTTTCCAAACCTCATGACACCTTTCATGGGTGACACCCTTAAGTACACCCAATCATCCACCTCAAACTCCAAGTCTGTTCTCCTCACATCCGTATAAGACTTCTTGCGACACTTTGTTGTCTTCAACCTTTCTTTGATGACCTTCACCTTCTCCATGGACTGGTGGACAAGATCAAGTCCAATCAACTTAGCTTCACCACCTTCAAACCAACCAATTAGTGATCTACATCTCCTCCCATATAATGCCTCATAAGGGGCTATCTGAATGTTGGAATGGTAACTATTATTGTACGCGAATTTGATCAATGGTAGATGATCATCCCAATTTCTTTTAAAGTCAATGACACACGCTCTCAACATATCTTCCAAAGTCTGAATAGTGCGCTCTACCTGTCTATCTCTCTGAGAGTGAAAAGTTGTGGTCAAATGTACTTTCATACCCAATCCCTTCTAAAAAGATCTCCAAAATTGAGAGGTGAATTGAGCTCCTTTGTCTAAGATAATGAACAAAGGAACCCTATATAACCTCATAATCTCTCAAACTTATAGTCGGGAATACCCCCCAGCTGTATAAGTTGTCTTAACTGCCAAGAAGTAAGCTGATTTAGTCATCTTATCCACGATCAACCATATCAAATCATGCTACTTTCGAGTTTTTGGTAAGCCGGTAATGCAATCCGTATTGATCACTCCCATTTCTACTCAGGAATTTCAAAGTTCTAAGCTAATCCACATGGTCTTTGATGTTCAACCTTATCCTGTTGACAATTGGGACACTTAGAGATGAATTCTGCAATGTCCTTCTTCATTACATTCCACCAATAGACTTCTCTCAAGATGTGGTATATCTTAGTAGAATAAGGATGGATGGAATATCTGGAACTATGAGCTTCGACCATAATCCTCTGTCGAACACCATCAACGTCAGGCATACACAATCTACCCTAGTATCTTAAAACTTCATCTCTCTCTTTGGAGAAAACCATCACCTTCTACTTGTGAACCGCTTCTTTCAATTAGAACAAAATAGTGCCTCGGTCTTACTTTTCCTTCACTTCTGACACTAAGGATAAAGCAGACCCATTCTAAACATTGACCCAGCCTTCATTGATCTTCTCAAGTTGCACTCCCAGTTGAGCCAATCTATGAACTTCCTTAGACAATTCTCTTTTCCTTTTCTCCACATAGGCAGTGTTACCCATAGATAACCTGCTAAGAGCATCAGCAATAATATTAGCCTTACTTAGGTGGTAGAGGATGCTCATATCATAATCCTTGAGCAACTCCAACCATCTCTTTTGTCACAGGTTGAGCTCCTTTTAACTGAATACGTATTGGAAACTCTTATAGTCAGCGAACACGTCCACATGCACTCCATACAAATAGTGAGTCCAAATCTTAAGTGCGAATACCACCGTTGCCAACTCGACATGAGTCAGATAATTCTTCTCATTGATCTTAAGTTGTTTGGAAGCATAAGCGATCACCTTCCCTCTTTGCATCAACACACAACCCAGTCCAACTCTGGATGCATCGCACTATATCACGAAGTCTCCCATCCCATCTAGTAAGGTCAAAACTTATGTTGTAGTCAATCTAGTCTTCAACTCTTGGAAACTCTTCTCACATTCCTCAGACCACCAAAACTTCGCCTTCTTTTCAGTTAGCTTAGTCAATGGTGCTGATAGGGAAGAGTAGCCCTCAATAAATCTACGATAATAGACTGCCAAACCTACGTAGCTTCTTATTTTTGTCGGAGAAGCTGATTTAGGATAGTTCTTAACCGCTTCAATTTTTTGAGTATCTACCCAAATACCATCTCCCGAAACAACATGGCCTAGGAAAGCTATAGACTTGAGCCAAAACTCATACTTTGAGATTTTTGCATACAACTCATAGTCCTTGAGCATTTGTAAAACCACTCTAAGATAATTAGCATGCTCCTCTTCATCCTTTGAATACACCAGAATATCATCAATAAACACAATCATGAACATATCAAGATATGGTATGAATACCCTATTCATCAAATCCATTAAAGCTACAGGTGCATTTGTCAACCCGAAGGACATGGGAACATATCAAGATAAGGTCTGAATACTTTGTTCATCAAATCTATGAAAGACATAGGTGCATTTGTCAACCCAAAGAACATAACCAAGAATTCAAAATGGTCATACCGTGTCCTAAAGGCTGTCTTTAGAACATCGCTTTCCCTCACCTTCAACTAATGACAACTCGATTTTCAGTCTATCTTGGAGAAATAAGTAGCACCCTGAAGTTGGTCAAATGGATAATCTATCATAGGAAGAGGATATTTATTCTTTATCATGACCTTGTTCAATTGTCGGTAGTCTATGTACATTCTGAGAGATCTATCTTTCTTATACACGAATAGGACAAGAGCACCCCAAGAGAGACACTAAGCCTTATGAAACCTTTCTCTAGCAAGTCTTTCAATTGTTCTTTCAATTCTTTCAACTTTCTAGGGGCCATTCTATAAGGTCGAATTAAAAAAGGTTAGGTCTCGAGAAGAACATCAATCCCAAAGTCAATCTCTTTATCAGAAGGGTGTCCAGGTAGACCATCAGGAAATACCTCAAGAAAGTCATTCACAATCGGGACTGACTCAAAAGTAGGAGATTCAACATCATCGGACTTAACTCTCATGAGGTACTTAACACAACCCTTGGGGATCAACTTTATGGCTCTAAGATAAGCGATAAACTTGCCCTTAGGTGCAATAGAACTTCTTTTCCACTCTAGAACAGGCTCATTAGGAAATTGGAACTTAATAATTCGGGATCTAAAGTCAACAGATGCATAACAGGCATGAAGCCAATCCATGCCAAGTATCACATCAAAGTCAACCATATCCAATTCTACCAAGTTAGCTAGGGTATCTCTATGATAAATGGATACCATACAATCCCTGCAAAGCTTATCAGCTAATATAGTCTCACTAGTAGGAGTGGAAACAACAAAAGGTTCAAGCAAACACTCTAGGAGAATCTCAAACTAAAAAGTGGCACCTGGGACAAGCAGTGCATAACAATCAAAGGTAAAGACTGGAAGTATACCCATAACAACATCTGGTGCAGCCTCCTGATCCGATCGATTATCCAGAGCATAAAGGTGGTTAGTCCTGCCTTCTGTATCGATAGTAGTACCCCTCTGATAATTGCCAGCTGGGGTTTTATAGAGGACTGTGCTCTGTTGCTCCCTTCACTCGTCTCCTCTTTAGTCACTCAAACTGGAAGAGACCATTCTGTCCACATGAATCACAAACATCCTTACTCTCACTGTACTCACCCAGATGAAGCTTACTATACATGTAATAAGGTAGCTTACCCCTCGCACCTTAGGTCACATTGGCTTGAGATTAGGTACCTGAGCCCTGAAATTCTGGAATCCATGAGACTTCTGATCATACCTTTTTGGTTGAACGTGCACACTTACTACAAAAGGTACATGATGAGATGATCTTTCCTGGAAGTAGGATATGTCACCCTTATTCTACCTCTGCTGGCTAGGCTCATGTCCTGCTAATTTTGCCTTTTTGTTCATCTGCTCCTCCCTATCTCTTCTCTTATCCTCCTCTATCTGCTAGGCATACACCATAATCATGGAGATGTCTATGTTGGGGATTAATAAGGCTGCCTTGCACTTTTTCGGCACACGCCTACCCAAACCAGATACAAACTTTCTCATCATGGACCTTATGTCTTAGACCATCTCTGTAGCATACCTAGACAACTTAATAAACTTAAGATTATACTCCTTAACTATCATTCCTTATTACTTAAAATTCACGAACTCATCTACCTTCGTCTCCCTCAACTCTTGAGGAAAGAAATGGTCAAGGAAAGCGGCTTCAAACTCTTCACATTCTGCAAGCTCTGTATCCTCATATCTATTATCCTCCTACTGGTTGTACCAAGCATTAGCAACGTCTTCCAACAGGGTAGGAAGCAAGATCAACTCCCTTAATCTTAATAGCATGCATAGCTTTCAAGACCTTATACATTTCATCAATGAAATTTTGCGGGTCCTCCTCAACATTAAACCTCGTAGACACTGATAGGTTTATCCTTAAGAAGTCTCTGAGTTAGGTTGTAGCTGAGGACTCATATGAGCTAGAACTAGGAGCCAAAGGACCCCGACTGTTACCCTGGGAGGCCACCGACTGATTCAGCATGGTGATGGCTCCCCTAAACTTTACCTCGGTGTTGGGAGCTGGCAAAGGCTGAGCAGGGGGCGCCTGTGGAACCTCAGTAGTCTTGGCAGGCCATCCCCATCTCCTTGTCTCTGTCTAAATTGGGACCTCGGGTTGGGTGTTCTCAGCAGCTGGGGTTGAGGCATCTCTCTGAGCATCTATTCTCTTTGGCAGCATTTCTGCAATATGTATAACGCATGAATTAGAAGGTTATTCTTCATAGAGTTAAACTCTATAGCATGAATTGAGATCATAGAATAAGAGTAACACTTCCTTATGTCCTATAGTCTCCTACTTATGAAGTGTGGTGCACAACACACCCATAATCAAGACTCTACTAGACATAACTTCATAGACTCCCTAGGACACTCAAACTCTATGCTCTGATACCAAGCTTGTAACGCCCCGGGAGGGTACCCTAGACCATACATTTAGAGACTATTGCTAGTCCCCAAGTTAATCACCTAGTCCCATCACACTAGTTCCATCAATAATTTAACAGAAGATAACAAAGAGATATTTGACTATCGGTGGGCTACAAGACTATCACAATCACTACCATATATAGACTAAAAAAAATAGAAACAACCTCAGTATAAAGAAAGAAAATGAGGAAAAGAAATGTAACGATCCCAAAAAGTGCCCAAAATGTGCTTCAGAAATGCTCAAAATCGTAATTTTCATATATCTCAAAATTCATGCGCGATATGGAAAATCTAGCTTCATATTCTTATTCAAAGGGTCAAATTGAGTGGAAATGGGTCCAATTCCAATTTAAGAGCAATCAATTAGGAATTTTGAGTTTCCAAGAATGCAAATTACAGTGAGGTTTGCGTGCCTCGGGCACGACGCGGCTGGGGCGCGCAGATGAAGAAATGTTGTTTTGGTGACCCAGACCTGTGTATTATCTGCCTAGTTAATTTTTGTGCGATCCAAGACTTTTGGGTCTTGGGCCTAAGTGTCCCCAAACGTGAAATTACTTATACTTAGCAATTTTTTCACTATCATATCATTCTAAATATTTCTTAATACTCACTCAAATACTTAGCCAATATTTCATCTCCTAAATTCAAGTCTCAAAACTCATCCAGATCTAAGGATTTCCTCTCGAGCTTCAAGTCTCCCTCTCCAATCTTCATCAAGTTCATCTCCAAAGCTAAGGTATACGGGTTTCTTTCATGGGTTCCTTTCACCCATGATGCCCAAGCTTTCTATTCTTAAATATTGCATGATTTAAAGTTGATTTACTCATGTTTCTTAATCCATTATGAAATTCACTGCAGACTATGTTGGGGTTTGTAAAATTGTGACTTTTTTACTATGTTTTGGGCTATGAATCTAAGATCTATTGTGAGATTTGATGAAGGATTTTGATGTATATTGTTTGAGGGTGTTATATTGTATGTGATGGGATAGTGCAGGGTTTCTCTCAAGGGGGAGATAGTGCACTTAGATACCAAGGTAGGTTGTGTGTGCCTTCCTATTGATGGTTATGCATTGAATTTTCTAGCATGATAACACTCTTGAATTGTATGATTTTACACTAACACACCCTCTAAGTGTTTGATAAAATGTTCGATTTTGATTTCTTGAGGAATTGAAGGTCCAATTATGTCTTATGAGTTGAATGACTAAATGATGATAAAATAATGATGGAATGATAATGAAATGATGATGAAATGATGATGAAAAGGAATGTATGTATATGATGATAAAAGGAGTGTATATATATGATATTATCTCTATAGTGTTGNACCCATCAACCTTGTTGAGGGGTTTGTACTCCATCAAACTTGTTTGGGGGTTTGTACTCCATCAACCTTATGAAGGGGTTCCTACCTCATGCGCCTCTCCAAGAAGGTGGTATGCCTTGGATTGCACTAAGAATGGTCACTCCTTACACTTATTTTATGATCCATACAAGCATGATTTACAACGAGCATCTTCCACGTATTGCATATGTACTCATTGCCTAAGATTATAAATTTTGATTATGTTACTATCACTTGTTGCATTGCATCCTACATACTTAGTACATTCAAACGTACTAACATGTACTTTATGCCTACATAATGTCACCATGTAGGAATCGGTGCACCATTTGATCATCATCCTCCTCCACGTGGTAGTACGATTATCTCTCAAGCTTATTGGTGAGTCCTCCATTTTGGGGACATTGCTTATGATCTCTTACTATAGACTAAGACTATCTTTCCTTTATTTATGTATTGAATATGAGGGTGAGCCCAGTTGTTTATCGTGGCCCCCACTCTTATCTATGTAGTAGAGGTATTGTTGGACATGATATGTATCTATGCTATGAGTCTTAACTCTCTTGGTTCTTGATGTTATGATATGGAAGTTTACCCTTAGTCCCAATTCCCTTGTTTATTCTTATCACTCATTGTCATTTTAATTGTTTTGTGACGAAGGATGTGTAATGATATGCTATGAGGCTTGTTTCGGGTTCCCCATTCACAGATTATATCTAGGCCCGAGGCTTGGGTCGGGACAAAGATGGTATCAGAGCACTAGTTTGTTAGATCCTTGCAGTCCAACACACCTCATTGATTAGAGTCTTATTCATGTTTATGTTGTCCACCACAACTATGAGACATTTAGGAAATGTTTCCCTTCTTCGTATTCTAAGTCGTGCTATAGAGTTTAAGTAAGGTTTTTCCCCCTAATGATTGTCCTTTGCCATGCTAGATCATGCCTAACACAAGAGGAAGACGAACTCGCACACCCAAGGAGAAATCGGCCAATGGGGAGCTTAGGGATAATCTCACCTTGCTTGCACAAGTTATGGCTAATCAAGCCAATCAAGGGGCCCAAGTCCCTCATGCTCCTACACTGACTTCTCGGGTGAGAGACTTCATAAGGATGAGTCCTACGGAATCCAGGTAGTTAGGGAATGAGCGGTAGTCCAAGTGATAAGGTGGGATAATAAAGTAGGTCAGACAGTAATCATATGCAAGGATCCCAATCTTTGAAAAGAATCAAAAAAGGCGAAAGCATGCTGATTCACCAGGCAAGAGATGTCAACGTGCCCGTTGGAAAGAAGCCGGGACTCATGCAAACAAAAAAGATAATAAAGCGGTCGCTGTCAGCAATTAACCTAACTAGAGGTTAGGGTCGAATCCACAGGGAATACAAGGCTTGACTACAAGACTTCACTACTAATTATTTCAAGCATTCATAACTACAATCTCTAAATAGGGCGTTTTTGTGGTTAAAAAACAAAATAAAATAAACACTAAACTATAACGCTAGGAAACACTTAATTTCAGGGACAACTTGGGAATTGTGTTCCCCATGGTTCGTTGACTTGATTTCTCGAGATAACATAACTACAATTAGAGATTCGCATGTAAGATGGTAACTTAGGTTCTTCCAGCCCTCTTGTGAAGCTGAAGGTCGAATTTCACAATGGCGCTTGGTCGGCCACCATAGCGTGCCAACTAAATGTTACCTATTGTCCCAGTCAACCTCCCCTTGGTCAGGCATGGTTGATTAGACGAGAACACATCAATTAAATCCTGTCATCTATTTCCCTTTTCCTATTCATCACTACCTTGGTAAAGATTGTGATAGTAGGCAGGGTTTGGTGTTGGCCACCACCAAACAACAACCAATATGAAGGAAATTATTTAATACATGCAAAAACCCAATCATAGAAATGCAATAAACCTAGGTCATACCAGTTCAACTACCTATGGTTCCCAAAATCCCAAGTTGTGGGTGTTTATCTACTCATAACTAATGCAAAACCAACAAAAATGCAAATACAAGGCATAGTTAAGAGTTTTACCAAAAGCAATGAAAAGTGTAGACACCACAAGTTGGACCCAAAAGCTTGATAGATTGGCAATGAATACAAAGCAAGATTTATAATCCCCAAAATGAATTTTCCAAGAGAAGATGATAAACTAAGCTAAAACCCTAAAAGATTCTTGAGAGAGTATATGTTCGGCAAGGATGAAATTTTTGATGTGGTGTTTGATATTATTTCAAAATATCATGCGCGCAAATAGAATATGTTATCGCACTAAATTTAATATTTCTATCACGACCCAACCTATGGGCTGTGACTGGTACCCGATAGGGGCACCCAGATAACATAACCTAAATCAAATTCCAACATAAGTTACTATTCATTTAATAAAATTTTGGCAGAGTTTCCTCTGTTTTACTGACTAGCCACCTAAAACAGAAGAGTACAGTGAACCGACAGACAGAATACAAACATGAATATATAAACATGCGAGCCGGCAAGGTCACCGCTACGGTCCTGCCGCCTAATAAACATAGTACAGATTCAGAATGCTTAGACAGGTGGCTAAGTGTCACATATCAAACATATATATATATATATACAAGATACTAGAAACTAACAGATAGGACCCACACTCACCACATATCCACAGACCTCTAATACAGACGCATAGAATCAGACAACGGAACAGGGCACCCGTCATACCCAAAACGAATAAACTCTGAAATATCAAAGTATTAACATAATATACCATAAGTAGCTCCGAAGTAGGGAAGCTCATCAGAAGCAGATGGAGGTCCTAAGCTGGAGGTCCTTTACCTCGTTCGTCAGAACATGCGGGCATAAAACGCAGCCCCCGAAGGAACGGGGGTCAGTACGAAAGACATACCGAATATGTAAAGCAGGAAGAACAAACAATCATCAGAATAGTCAAATAAACATAGACAACAGAAGTACATATAATTATCAGAGTGGCAAAATAATCATAGATGTAGGATATATATATTTACTTATCAGAATGGCAAATCGATCGTGGGCATAGGATGCTATTTTATTGCAAGTGTCAAATTATCGATTCAGCTTATTTCAGAGAGTTAGAGAATTACTTATAAGTGTCAATGGACGGGAATGATGGCGACCTCCACTTCGGGAATCGACGAACGAAAATATAGTAGCACGAATAGAGTAGAGTGGAGTGTATGGTATATAAGTCAGTTTTTGAATTAAAACTTGATTACGAGCTTGTATTTGGGAACAACGCATTTATTAATCAAATTACACTTTAAAGTTGTTACCAAGTTCACCTTTTCAATTTTCCATGT